>VZQC01007614.1:34383-46743 GCA_009823505.1 Rhizomys pruinosus
TTTGCCTGTCTCTTCCAAAATTTAAACTGGGTATAACTTGCATCTGAGCATTTGTTCCTCTAGGGATTTAGACTATAGATATATACTTGGTTGTCTATAAAAAGGTATAGCTAAAACTTATTCATAGTAGCATTATTTATAAAAATTGAATACTTGATTCAAGGCCAGCCTGGTCTACAGAGTGAGTTCCAGGACAGCTGGGGCTACAAGGAGACCCTGTCTCGAAAAGACAAAAAAAAAAATTGAATACTTGAAATAGTTAAAATGCTCAACAGTTGAAAACTAGTAAAAGCAGTAGGGTACTTTGGATTCTGTGCAGTTTTCTAAAGCTGTGAATGAAACAGAGATGGATGTTATCCTAAAACATTCTGCATAAGAAGACATGCTATATTGAATAAAAAGGATAAGGAGATCATTGTGTTTTTTAAGGGAATCATGAGAAGATATATATCTTACATATATACACATCTAGTTCACAGATTAGTTCTGGGATGATGTACAATAAGCTATTAACAATTACTTTGTTAATAGAAAACTATAGATCTATAACAGGAAACTTTGGATTTTCCATATTACAAAATATTAGGTATTTTAGCATATGCATATCACACATACTGATGCTTTTTAAATTTAAAAAGCTATTTAAATAATTGGAAATTGAAACTTTATAAAAATAAAGGCGTGGTGGCGCACGCCTTTAATCCTAGCACTCGGGAGGAAGAGGCAGGTGGATCTTTGTGAGTTCAAGGCCAGCCTGGTCTACAGAGTGAGTTCCAGGACAGCTGGGGCTATAGAGAGACCTGTCTCAAAAAGACCAAAAAAGAAAAATGAAGAATTACTTACATTAGCTCTTAAAAGAAGCCCTAACAGAATAAATCTACAGAATATGTGTACAATCTATAGGCTGAAAGCTAAATTATTCATAAAAGGAATCAAAGAATGAAAATCATTATATTCATGGATGGGATAATATTTCTTCTTATTGATTTATATATTTATCCCAGGTTTATGTAAAATTTTAATAGAATTTTTTTGAGAAATAAAATAAAAGTTCTACATAATAATACTGAAAGAGTGGCAAGATTAAAATAAAATAAATCTAAAAAAAAAAAAAAAAAAAAAAGCGGGCATGGTGGCACAGCCTTTAATCTAAGCACTTGGGAGGCAGAGCAGGAGGATCTTTGTGAGTTCAAGCAGCCTGGTTACAGAGTGAGTTTCCAGGACAGCTGGGGCTACAGGGAGACCCTATTTTTTTTTTTTTTTTTTGGAAAAGGAACAAAAAAAAAAAAAAAAAAAAGAAGACTCAGAAGACCTGATTTTTGGAACTTTTAAAGAGTACTCTAAGATTTTCAGAACTTTTAAAGAGTACTCTAAAAGGTGAAGAAGAAGAGATAGATACACAAGGGGTTGAAGAGATGGCTCAGTGGTTAAAAGCACTGGCTGGTTTTATAGAGGACCTAGGTTCAATCCTAGCACCAACTTGATGGCTAACAACCTGGGTTCCAGGAGAATCTAACACTCTGTGACCTCTGTGGGCATTGCATGACTCAGGTGCACTTATAGGCAATATACTCATACACATAAAATAAAAGTAATAAAAATAAAGTTTGGGTTTTTTTGTTGTTGGTTTGGTTTTTTGGTCTTTTTGAGACAGGGTCTCCCTGTAGCCCCAGCTGTCCTGGAACTCACTCTGTAGACCAGGCTGGCCTTTAACTCACAGAGATCCACCTGCCTCTGCTTTCCAAATGCTAGGATTAAAGGCATGCACCACCATGCCCAGCTAAAAATAAAGTGTTATTTAAAAGACACATCAAGGACTGGAGAGATGGCCTAGCGGTTAGCTCCAACCGCTCTTACATAAGACCCAGGTTATCCCCAGCACCCACATGGCGGCCAAGAACCATCTGAAACTCCAATTCCAGGAGAACTCCAGTTCCAGGGGAATCCAACACCCTTTCTGACCTCCGGCATTGCACGACACGGGTGCACAAACTTGCATGCAGACAGTACATTCATACACATACAGAAATAAATAAAATTAAAAAAAAATTTAAAAGACACATCAAACTTCATGGGGCAGATTAAAGAGCCGTGATCTGAAGGGGAAGGCTTCTCAGTGCCTGCCCTCTATATGAACCGGCTGCACAGAAAGAAAAAAAAAGACACATCAAAGAAGGAATATAGAGAATCTAAATCTATATATGCATATTTACTTCATTTTTATTACTGTTGTTGCTTTGTTTTGTGAATTTTATTCTTTGAGTTGTTCTGTTCTGGTTCATTTTGTTTTGTTTTGTTTTGCTGAGACAAGGTCTCACTATGTAGACCAGGTTGGCATTGAACACAACCAAAATCTGCCTGCCTTTGCCTTCAAGGTCTAGGTTTAAAGCTATGTGCTGCCACTCCCAGCTTTGTTTTGTTGTTGTTGTTGTTGTTGTTTCCTGAAATAGGCTCTTTGTTGCCCAGTCTAGCCTCAGAGTCAGGAAAATCCTGCTGTAGCCTCCCAGTTGATGGGATTACTGGCCTCTACCACCATACCATTTGTTCTGTTGATTTTTAACAAAGACAAAAAAGCAGTTTCTTAAAGAAAAGTTAAGCTTTTGTCTAATGATGGTAAACCCAATTGGGTACCAAGATTCAAAACAAAATTAAAAGAGCTTTAATGCATGTTTCATACCATATACCCAAGTTAACAAGCCAAGCATGATGATGACCACCCTTACCCAGGTTCTTGGGAACCTGCAACTAGAGGATCATTGGAACCTCCTGGGCATCGGAGGCTAGTCTGAACCCCATAGCAAGATGCCTGTGTCTCCTCCTACCCCCACCCCAAGAAAAACCCTCAAAATACATTGTAAACCTAAAATAAATCACCTACAGTAAACTTCCAGAAGGAATTCTTTGGGACCTTCTGTTTATCAAAGATAAACTCGGCTAGAAGCCAGCCTACTTTCTTAGTAGCACAGGCCTGTAAACTCAACTCTCTTAGAGAGCATGAGGCAAGATGATCACAAGTTTAAGACCTGCCTGGGCTACAAAGTAAATTAAGGTCACTTGGGTAACTTGAATTTAGCTCAACCTGGGTAACTATCTCAAAAATGAAAAATGTAAAAAGAAAACTGAAGATATAGCTTACCACTAGAGAAAAAAAACTTGCCTAGCATGCATAAGACATAGGTTAAATTCCTAGTGCAGAAAAAAATCTTCTGTTTTAAAAATGCAAAGCTCTACAATGCATGTTCACACAAGCCTGTAATCCTAGCAGTCAGGAGGCAGAGACAGGCAAATTTCTGAGATCGAGAGCAGTCTGATCTCAGCCATAGTAAGTTCCAGGCCAGCTGGAGCTACAGGAAGACCTTGTCTTTCAAAAAGTAACAACAAAAATAGAAAGCTCTCTCAAAAATCAATACTGAGAAACCAACTCAGTTTTTAGAAAATAGACAAAAGAATTTAACAGCTATTTAACCAAAGATGATGACAGATAAGCACACAAAAAGCGCACACCTTAATCCCAGCACTCCTGAGGCAGAGGCAGGCAGATCTCTGTGAGACTGAGGCCTGCCTGGTCTACATAATGAGTTCCAGGCTGTCTGGGAGACCCTATCAACAAGAGAAACATTATTTCTTACTAGAGCACTGAAAAATTAAAACTAGGATAGAATGCCACTACAAACATATTACAAAGACTAAAGAAATAAAAATTTAATATTGCCATTTGCTTATGAAGATAGGAACCAATTGGAACTCTCATACAGGAACAGAACATTGCAGGAGGGCTAGCTATAAAAAGAAATGGGAGGGACTTGAGAGAGGGCTCAGGATTTAAGATCACTGGTTGCTCTTACTGAGGACCTAGGTTCAATTCCCAGTACCCACATGGTGGCTAATAGCTGTCTGTAACTCCAGTTCCAGGGGATCCAACACCTTTTTTCTGACCTCCACAGGCATTGCACAACATGGCAGCAGGCAATATACTCATACACATAAAATAAAAATAATAACATTTTTTAAAAGCATGAGAAATTTCAGAGATGTACAGGTGTTCTCATCTTCACTATTGTGCTAGCTAGGTGACTGCATTTGTCAAAAGAACTAGAATTATATGTTAACATTAAATTTTCTACATATGTAAATTATACCTTAATTTCTTTTTAATGAGGAAAGATAAAATAAAAGTGCTACTGGTGAAATGGGTCAGCAAGTAAAGGCACATGCCAGTCATGATGACCTTACTCTTACAAGCAATCCTGTCTTCCACATCTGCCATCCTGTCTTCCACATCTGTCATCCTGTCTTCCACATCTGTCATCCTGTCTTCCACATATGCCATCCTGTCTCCCACATCTGTCATCCTCTGTCTTCCACATTTGTCATCCTGTCTCCCACATCTGTCATCCTGTCTTCCACATCTGTCATCCTGTCTTCCACATCTGTCATCCTCTGTCTTCCACATCTGCCATCCTGTCTCCCACATCTGCCATCCTGTCTCCCACATCTGCCATCCTGTCTCCCACATCTGCCATCCTGTCTTCCACATCTGCCATCTTATCTTCCACATCTGCCATCCTGTCTTCCACATCTGTCATCCTGTCTTCCACATCTGTCATCCTGTCTTCCACATCTGTCATCCTCTGTCTTCCACATCTGCCATCCTGTCTTCCACATCTGCCATCCTGTCTTCCACATCTGCCATCCTGTCTTCCACATCTGTCATCCTGTCTTCCACATCTGCCATCCTGTCTTCCACATCTGCCATCCTGTCTTCCACATCTGCCATCCTGTCTTCCACATCTGCCATCCTGTCTTCCACATCTGCCATCCTGTCTTCCACATCTGCCATCCTGTCTTCCACATCTGCCATCCTGTCTTCCACATCTGTCATCCTCTGTCTTCCACATCTGTCATCCTGTCTTCAACATCTGTCATCCTCTGTCTTACACACACACACACACACACACACACACACACACACACACACCAGTAGAGGCACACAAAGATCAATAACATTTTAATGAAGTGATTTTTTTACATATGTAATGAAACCCAACACAACCAGATGATTCATTGAGTATTTCAAGATTTACACAAGAAGCCACAACTGGTATAAAGAGTGTACATCTCCAGATAGGACTCCTTAATTAGACCTCTACCATCCAGGGCTCAAGGACCATTGCAGAAGAGAGGGCAAAAAGACTGTAAGAGCCAGGCATGGTGGATGACCACAGAAAACGGATTTTTTTTCAGATGGCTGGGAACTTACTCATATGAATTCAACAGCAGTGGTGATAGCATGCTCAAGACCCATGCAAACTTAAACAAGACAAAAACCCACCATAGAAGAGGGGAAGAAACACAAATTTTTGCCAAACTATTGGCAATTGATCACTGCTGGGTAAGGGGGATTTGCTCTTCTATAATGGGGAGATGCTCTTCTTTAATGGGGAGATGCTAGATAGGCCGATCAGGTGCCAATGGATGAACTCACACCAAAGGAGTGACGGAGACACAAGCTTGACTCCCTAGGCCTTAGCATATAGGAAAGAATGCTTGAAATCTGGCAGGTGGGGCATGGGGGTACAGATAGAGGGTCTAAATATGATTAGTATGTATTATATAAAATGCACAAAAATCCAATTAAAAATTTTAATGCACCAGACTAAGGGGTGGTGACTAAGAGCACTTGCTGCTCTTCCAGAGGACCCTAGTTATGTTCCTAGCACCCACATCAGGCAGCTCCCAATCATCTGTAGCTGTAGGGAATCCAATACACCTTTCTGGCTTCTGTGTGCACCTGAATTTATGTGCACATATATTAAATAAATAAAAAATATTTTTAATAAAAAGTACCCAACTAAAGGGCCTAGCGGTTAAGAGCACCAACTGTTCTTGCAGAGGACCTGGGTTTGATTCCCAGCACCCACATGGCAGCTGAGAACCGTCTGTAACTCCAATTCCAGGAGAACTCCAGTTCCACGGGAATCTGACACCCTCTTCTGACCTCCAGGGCATTGCACGACATGGGTGCACAAACCTACATGCAGACAGTACACTCATACACATAAATAAATAAATAAAAATTTAAAAAAAAGTATCCAACTAAAACAAGAACAAAAGAGCCAGGGAAGGTAACATATACCTATAATCTGAGACTTGAGAGGCCGAAGCAGGAGGACTATAGCAAGTTTGAGGCTAGTCTGGCTACATAGTGAGTCAGGCCAGCCAGGGCTACATGAGACCCTGCCTGCCTTTAATAAATAGAAGATAAAAATGAATGCAAGAACAAGAGAGTATATTGAATGGTAGAAATTTCAGAACCAAAGCCATAGGAAAGTTTGATGTGATCATTGTTCTACTTCAAAGCATTAGCCTAAAGTTCCAAATAGCATAATAATCAATAGTTAAACTTTAAAAGTAAATTTTAGTAGGGACTGGAGAGATAGCCTAGTGGTTAAGAGCGCCGACCGCTCTTGCAGAGGACCCGGCTTCGATCCCCAGCACCCACATGGTGGCTAAGAACCGTCTGTAACTCCAATTCCAGGAGAACTCTAGCTTCAGGGGAATCCAACACCCACTTCTGACCTCCGCGGCATTGCACAACACGGGTGCACAGACCTGCAAGCAGACCGTACATTCATACACATACAAAGATAAATAATAATAATAAAAAAGTAAATTTCACTAAATATTTGTATTGTCTCTGAATATTCATTCAGTATGTGTGACAGGAATCATGGACTTAGATGTGTCTTGAGCGTGTACAGGCTACCAATCCACTTAGCACACTAGGTGCAGCAAAAGATGCCGGGCACTCTGTTCTCAGGTGGCCGGTGCTCAGAAGGCACAGCCAGCTTGCTTGTCAGCATACTGTCTTCTGAACACGTCCCATGAGCTGGGATGACATGTGCTGGTGTGGAGGTCTAAGATTGGACACTGGGAGGTGATGTTGTGCAATGTAGGGGCTGCTCATCCCAGACCTATATAAGTCACAGCCAGCTTGCTTGTCAGCATACCCTCTTCTGAATACGTCCCATGAGCTGGGGTGACATGTGCTGGTGTGGACGTCTAAGATTGGACACTAGGAGGTGATGTTGTGCAATGTAGGGGCTGCCCATCCCAGACCTATATAAGCTGCTCGTTGCATGGAATAAATGAATTTCCACTCTCTGACGTGGTGTCCAGGATGTTACTGGAGTAACCCCACACTGTACCCTCTTCGGCCTGTTTGATTGTGGAACTGACACCCCACAACTGGGACAGTTGAACAGGGACAGCTAAAGCAATCCAGAGAGTCTGGGTATGTGAATGATCCCCCATGATGGGAGATCTACATTCTTCTTCTAGGGAGCCTCTTTTTCAGGCTGAGCAACTTTGGGACATTGTCCTCCAATGTGTGCACCCTGGCTCTCAGCTGTGAGTCTTTTCTTCTCTGTTGTAACTATTCTCCTCCAATGTTTGAGCCAGAAACAGATTAATATCCATGAGGTATTGCAAGCTCAAATCAAAAATGAAAGTGAGGGGCTGGAGAGATGGCTCAGCGGCTAAGAGTGCCGACTGCTCTTGCAGAGGACTCAGGTTCCATTCCCACCACCCACATGGCAGCTAAGAACCATCTTTAAGCTGAGCATGGTGGTGCACGCCTTTGATTCTAGCACTCAGGAGGCAGAAGCAGGGGGATCTCTGTGAGTTCAAGGCCAGCCTGGTCTACAGAGTGAGTTCCAGGACAGCTGGGGCTACAGGGAGACCCTGTCTCAGATAGATAGATAGATAGATAGATAGATAGATAGATAGATAGATAGATAGATAGATAGATAGATAGTGAAAGTGCCCCTTCTTGCACTGACTCTGGCGCAGCCCCAGCCACTGAAGAGGATTTTGCCCCAGAGCCAGAATCCATCCCTTTGATAGATCTTAAAGAATCTCAGGACCCTCCTGCTTCCCTCAAACTTCTACTTTGTCCTCACTATGCCTATAATGAACTCACAACTGCCCCTTTGGTTCCCTTAAACCCGGGCCACCGGCTGGCTTCTCAGCTTTTTGTGACTCTCTGTGCATGGGGATCCCCCTCAGCTTTTCATCCCCCACCCCCTTTAAAGGTTCTTGTTAACATTGTGTGCACTGCACAGCGCCTACTTCTTTGGTATTCTCACAACTCTTAACACCATCCAGGACCTCCGCAAAGCCATTTCTAGATATGGTCTGTGCTCTCCATACATAGAGAGCCTTTTAGATAAACATGGCCCAATCTGTCTTAGTGCCCAGTGATTTCTTAAGATGGAAGGCCTTTTTTTTTTTTCTGTATGTACTGTCTGCATGCAAGTGTGTGCACCCATGCCGTGCAATGCCGCGGAGGTCAGAAGAGGGTGTTGGATTCCCCTAGAACTGGAGTTCTCCTGGAATTGGACTTTCAGAGGTTCTCAGCCGCCATGTGGGTGCTGGGGATCGAACCCGGGTCCTCTGCAAGAGCGGTCGGCGCTCTTAACCGCTAGGCCATCTCTCCAGCCTGGAAGGCCTTTTTTATGATTAATGTGAACAGCAGCTAGAGCATAATCACTCAACTGGACTCAATTCCTAAGCATCAACTCCAGGGGGAAGGCCTGTTTTGGAGTGACCCGGTAGACCAAGCACCCCCCCCCCAGATGTTCGACTAGTTGTACTCCTGCATATTGCAGGCCTGGAGACAGCTCCCTTTCTGGCTGGGAGGGGGGGTGGTCCAGGGGAGCTCCCTTTCCCAACTGCAGCAACAGCCAAAGGAGGACTTTATTCCGGTTACTGACTCAATAGAATGCAAGGTCGTCCATGGGGAAGCCCACAAGACCTTAATTAACTAACTAGCATAGGAATAAGCTAACACCAACTATAAAGCAGTTAATCTTGCTGTCACTGAAACCACACTATCTTTAAACTTGGAGGCTAATTTGAGGGTTCAATTCCACTGCTTTACTTTAATGCAACTATTTTTGAAGTACCAAACATTCATTTAAAGAGCTAACAAAGCCGGGCGTGGTGGCACCAGCCTTTCATCCCAGCACTTGGGAGCCAGATGCAAGCGAATCTCTGTGAATTCAAGGCTAGCCTGGTCTACATAGTTCCAGGACAGCCGAGGCTACAGGGAAACCCTGTAAAAACAAATTAATTAATTAATTAAAAATTGTTTAAAAAGCTAACAAAGACTGCCATGGTGGTACATGCCTATAATTCTAGCACTTGGTAGGTGGATAGAGGCAGGGAGGGTCAAAGAGCTCCCAAGACCAGCTTCAGCTACATAAAACTGTATCTCAAAAATAAAATAATAAAAACAATGGCAAGAAGAGTGCTTGCCAAACACACATGAGGTGAGGCCCTGGGTTTAATACCCAAATACCACCAATAAATAAAACCTGGCTGATTAAAAGGCTAATGAATTCTGCTAGAGAGGTGGCTCAACAATTAAGAGCACTTGCTGGGTTCAGTTTCCAGACATAGCTGGCAACTCATAACAACCTCTAACTCCAGTTCCCTGGGATCTGACACCCTCTTCTGGCCTCTATAGGCACCAGTCATGCACATGGTATACATACATATATGCAGGGAAACACTCATATACATAAAAAGAAAAATATCTTTTTATAAAAAGCTAATTAAAGCATTTAATCCTAGCACTTGGGAGGCAGAGGCAGGCGGATCTTTGTGAGTTCAATGCCAGCCTGGTCTATAGAGCCGAGTTCCAGGACAGCTGGGGCTACAGGGACACCCTGTCTCAAAAAAAAAAATGTAATGACATCACTCTTCCATCAAATATCTGTCTGTTTCCTGGCATTTTTAGGTTGCATCCAGGTTTCTTGATCATAAGTATGACCTTTTTTTTTTTAATTTTTACTTTTTGAGACAGGGTCTCCCTTTAGTCCCAGCTGCCCCGGAGCTCACTATGTAGACCAGACTGGCCTTGAACTCACACAGATCCGCCTGCCTCTGCCTCCCAAGTGCTGGGATTAAAGGCGTGTGCTACCACACCCAGCCTAAGATGGTTCTTAGCCATCATGTGGGTGCTGGGAATTGAACCCGGGTCCTCTGCAAGAGCACTCAGTGCTCTTAACTGATAAGCTATCTCTCCAGCCCAAGTATGGCCATTTATTAAAACAAAGGAATGTCTTTTGAAGCCTTAAAGTGTTACTTAATTATTCTGAGAACTAAGCATAACCAGGTTTGTATATTCTTCCACCTGTAAGGTGTTCTGTGATCTGGTTTCTACTCATTCAACCCATTTATGCCTATACTTACACTGTGTCAGCCTGTTTATCAGTAAAGCATACTTTGAAACTACTGTTCCTAAGTCAGGCATGGTGGCGCGCATGAGAGACAGCAACAAATGGTCCCTAAAAACAAGAGACAGGAAGAAATCACAAAAATCAGAGCAGAAATCAATGAAGTAGAAACAAACTAAATACATAGAATCAATGAATCCAAAAGCTGGTTTTTTGAAAAGATTAACAAAATAGACAGATCTCTTGCCCAGTTAACCAAAAAGAGAGAGAGAGAGAGAGAGAGAGAGAGAGAGAGAGAGAGAGAGAGAGAGAAAAGAAAGAAAGAAATAAAAAAAGAAAGAAAAAGAAAGAGCAACTCTAAATCAATAGTATCCGTGATGAAAGGGGAAACATCACAACAAAGAAAAGATCCAGACAGTCATACAGGAATACTTCAAAAACTTATATGCCACTCAGTTTGAAAACCTAAGAGAAATGGATGAATATTTGAAATCCTGGGAACCAACAAAGCTTAACCAAGAAGAGATTGACAGCTTAAACAGACCCATAATATTTGATGAAACTGAGGCAGTAATAAAAAAAACCTCACAACTAAAAAAAGCCTGGAACCAGATGGATTCACAGCAGATTTCTATAAAACAGTTAAAGAGGTCCTACAACCATTGCTACTCAAACTGTTTAGAAGGGTACAGAGAGAAATCTCCCAGACTCCTTCTATGAAGCCAGCATCACTAATACCAAAATCAGGCAAAGATACAACCCAAAAAGAAAGCTACAGACCCACCTCATTAATGAACATAGATGCAAAAATTCTCAACAAAATTCTTGCAAATTGCATACAGACCCACATCAAAAAGATCATCCATCATGACCAAGTTGAATTCATACCAGACATGCAAGGATGGTTCAACATACGTAAATCAGTAAGTATCATAAAACACATAAACAGACTGAAAGACAAAAACCACATGATCATCTCAATTGATACAGAAAAAGCCTTTGACAAGATCCAGCATCCCTTCATGTTTAAAGTCCTAGAAGGAATCGGACTGAAGGGAACATTCCTCAACATGATCAAAGCCATATATAGCAAACCTACTGCCAACATCATCCTAAATGGAGAAAGATTGGAACCATTTCCCTTAAAGGTGGGAACCTGGCAAGGCTGCCCCTTATTTCCACTCCCCTTTAATATAGTGCTTGAAACGCTTGCTAGGGCAATAAGACAAGAGAAGGAAATTAAAGGAGTATTCATGGGAAAAGAAGTTAAGCTGTCCCTTTTTCCAGATGATATGATAGTTTACCTAAAGGATGCTAAAAACTCTACCAGAAAAGTTATAGAAATGATTAAAAGTTTCAGTAAAGTGGCAGGATACAAAATTAACCTGGAAAAATCAGTAGCCTTTCTCTACACCAACAGTAAACAAGTGGAGAAGGAATATAAGAAGACCTTCCCACTCACAATAGCCTCAAAAATAATAAAATGCCTAGGAACAAACTTACCAAAGATCTCTACAACAAATATTTTAAACCCCTGAAGAAGGAGATTGAAAATGACATCAAGCTGGGTGTGGTGGTGCATGCCTTTAATCCTAGCACTCGGGAGGCAGAGGCAGGCGGATCTTTGTGAGTTCAAGGCCAGCCTGGTCTACAGAGTGAGTACCAGGATAGCTGAGGCTACAGGGAGACCCTGTCTCAAAAAAGACCAAAAAAAGAAAAGAAAAAGAAAAGAAAAGAAAATGACATCAAAAGATGGAAAGATCTCCCATGCTCACAGATTGGAAAAATTAATATAGTAAAAATTCCATTTTACCCAAATTGATATACAGATTCAATGCAATTCCAATCAAAATCCCCATGAGCTTCTTCAGAAACTTGGGAAAAATATCCTTAAATTCATATGGAAAAACAAAAGACCCTAAATATCTAAAGCAACCCTGAGTGAAAAATGCAATACAGGGGGGATTGATCTACCAGACTTCAAGCTATATTACAGGGCCATAGTCATAAAGACAGCCTGGTACTGGCACAAAAACAGACCTGTTGACCAATGGAACAAAATTGAAGATCCAAACTTGAGCTCATACAATTTCAGCCACCTCATATTTCACAAAGGGGG
>VZQC01007614.1:54726-77285 GCA_009823505.1 Rhizomys pruinosus
TGCAGCAACAGCCAAAGGAGGATTTTATTCCGGTTACTGACTCAATAGAATGCAAGGTCATCCATGGGGAAGCCCACAAGACCTTAATTAACTAACTAGCATAGGAATAAGCTAACACCAACTATAAAGCAGTTAATCTTGCTGTCACTGAAACCATACTATCTTTAAACTTGGAGGCTAATTTGAGGGTTCAATTCCACTGCTTTACTTTAATGCAGTGGAATTGAATTTTATAAATTTTTAAATAAAAAAATTTACTTTTTTATTTTTGAAGTACCAAACATTCATTTAAAGAGCTAACAAAGCCGGGTGTGGTGGCACCAGCCTTTCATCCCAGCACTTGGGAGCCAGATGCAAGCAAATCTCTGTGAATTCAAGGCTAGCCTGGTCTACATAGTACCAGGAGAGCTGAGGCTACAGGGAAACCCTGTAAAAAAAAAAAACAACAAATTAATTAATTAAAAAAAATTTTTAAAGCTAACAAAGACTGCCATGGTGGTACATGCCTATAATTCTAGCACTTGGTAGGTGGATAGAGGCAGGGAGGGTCAAAGAGCGCCCAAGACCAGCTTCAGCTACATAAAACTGTATCTCAAAAATAAAATAATAAAAACAATGGCAAGAAGAGTGCTTGCCAAACACACATGAGGTGAGGCCCTGGGTTTAATACTCAAATACCACCAATAAATAAAACCTGGCTGATTAAAAGGCTAATGAATTCTGCTAGAGAGGTGGCTCAACAATTAAGAGCACTTGCTGGGTTCAGTTTCCAGACATAGCTGACAACTCATAACCACCTCTAACTCCAGTTCCCTGAGATCTGACACCCTCTTCTGGCCTCTATAGGCACCAGCCATGCACATGGTATACATACATATATGCAGGGAAACACTCATATACATAAAAAGAAAAATATCTTTTTATAAAAAGCTAATTAAAGCATTTAATCCTAGCACTTGGGAGGCAGAGGCAGGCGGATCTTTGTGAGTTCAAGGCCAGCCTGGTCTATAGAGCCGAGTTCCAGGACAGCTGGGGCTACAGGGACACCCTGTCTCAAAAAAAAAAATGTAATGACATCACTCTTCCATCAAATATCTGTCTGTTTCCTGGCATTTTTAGGTTGCATCCAGGTTTCTTGATCATAAGTATGACCTTTTTTTTTTTAGTTTTTACTTTTTGAGACAGGGTCTCCCTTTAGTCACAGCTGGCCCGGAGCTCACTATGTAGACCAGACTGGCCTTGAACTCACACAGATCTGCCTGCCTCTGCCTCCCAAGTGCTGGGATTAAAGGCGTGTGCTACCACACCCAGCCTAAGATGGTTCTTAGCCATCATGTGGGTGCTGGGAAATGAACCCAGGTCCTCTGCAAGAGCACTCAGTGCTCTTAACTGATAAGCCATCTCTCCAGCCCAAGTATGGCCATTTATTAAAACAAAGGAATGTCTTTTGAAGCCTTAAAGTGTTACTTAATTATTCTGAGAACTAAGCATAACCAGGTTTGTATATTCTTCCACCTGTAAGGGGTTCTGTGATCTGGTTTCTACTCATTCAACCCATTTATGCCTATACTTACACTGTGTCAGCCTGTTTATCAGTAAAGCATACTTTGAAACTACTGTTCCTAAGCCAGGCATGGTGGCACACATGAGAGACAGCAACAAATGATCCCTAAACCCAAGAGACAGGAAGAAATCACAAAAATCAGAGCAGAAATCAATGAAATAGAAACAAACTAAATATATAGAATCAATGAATCCAAAAGCTGGTTTTTTGAAAAGATAAACAAAATAGACAGATATCTTGCCCAGTGAACCAAAAAGAAAGAGAGAGAGAGAGAGAGAGAGAGAGAAAAGAAAGAAAGAAAGAAAGAAAGCGAGTGAGCAACTCTAAATCAATAGTATCCGTGATAAAAGGGGAAACATCACAACAAAGAAAAGATCCAGACAATCATACAGGAATATTTCAAAAACCTATATGTCACTAAGTTTGAAAACCTAAGAGAAATGGATGAAATCCTGGGAACCAACAAAGCTTAACCAAGAAGAGATTGACAGCTTAAACAGACCCATAATATTTGATGAAACTGAGGCAGTAATAAAAAAAACCTCACAACTAAAAAAAGCCTGGGACCAGATGGATTCACAGCAGATTTCTATAAAACAGTTAAAGAGGTCCTACAACCATTGCTACTCTAAACTGTTTAGAAGGATACAGAGAGAAATATCCCAGACTCCTTCTATGAAGCCAGCATCACTAATACCAAAACCAGGCAAAGATACAACCCAAAAAGAAAGCTACAGACCCATCTCATTAATAAACATAGATGCAAAAATTCTCAACAAAATTCTTGCAAATTGCATACAGACCCACATCAAAAAGATCATCTATCATGACCAAGTTGAATTCATACCAGACATGCAAGGATGGTTCAACATACATAAATCAGTAAGTATCATAAAACATATAAACGGACTGAAAGACAAAAACCACATGATCATCTCAATTGATACAGAAAAAGCCTTTGACAAGATCTAGCATCCCTTCATGTTTAAAGTCCTAGAAGGAATTGGACTGAAGGGAACATTCCTCAACATGATCAAAGCCATATATAGCAAACCCACTGCCAACATTATCCTAAATGGAGAAAAATTGGAACCATTTCCCTTAAAGGTGAGAACCTGGAAAGGCTGCCCCTTATCACCACTCCCCTTTAATATAGTGCTTGAAACACTTGCTAGGGCAATAAGACAAGAGAAGGAAATTAAAGGAGTATTAATGGGAAAAGAAGTTAAGCTGTCCCTTTTTCCAGATGATATGATAGTTTACCTAAAGGATGCTAAAAACTCTACCAGAAAAGTTATAGAAATGATTAAAAGTTTCAGTAAAGTGGCAGGATACAAAATTAACCTGGAAAAATCAGTAGCCTTTCTCTACACCAACAGTAAACAAGTGGAGAAGGAATATATAAGAAGATCTTCCCACACACAACAGCCTAAAAAATAAAATAGCTTGGAGGAAAACCTAACCAAAGAACACAAGGATTTCTACAACAATATTTTAAAACCCCTGAAGAAGAGATTGAAAATACATCAAGCTGGGTTGGTGGTGATGCCTTTAAATCTAGCACTGGGGTAGAGCAGTGTGGCAATCTTTGTGGAGTTAAGGCCAGCTCTGGTTACAGACGGAGTCCAGGACAGCTGATGGCTACAGGGAGACCCTTTGTCTAAAAAACGACCAAAAAAAGAAGAAAGAAAAAAGAACAAGAAAAGAAAAGGACATCAAACGAGCTGGAAGATCTCCCATGCTCACAGATTGGAAAAATTAATACTAGTAAAAATTCCATTTACCCAAATTGTATATCAGAATCAATGATTCAATCAAATTCCCCCACGACGCTTCTTCAGAACCTTGGGAAAACTATCCTTAAATTCATCTGGAAAAACCAACAAGACCCCAAACATCAAAGCCACCCTGAGTGAAAACTGCAATACAGGGGTGATTATCTACCAGAACTTCAAGCTATATTTACCAGGGCCCTATAGTCATTAAGACAGCCGGTACTGGCACAAAAACAGACCTTGTTTGGGACAACACAAATTGAAGAACAAAATTGAGATCCAAACTTGAGCTCATACAATTTCAGCCACTCATATTTCACAAGGGGGCAAAAACACAAAACTCAATTGGAGGAAATGGTAAGGGCTATAGTCTATCCTTCAGCAATGTGTCATTGCAAAAGTGGATGCCAATTGTAGAGAGAACAAAATATACCCCTACCCCTCTCACTCTGTACAAAAATAACTCCTAGGTGTGATTTAAAGATTCAATATTAAAAACTTTCGAAACCCTGAAGGTGATAGAAGAATAATTCAATCCATAGCAACTCAAAGACATAAGTGTAGGAAAAGACTTTCTAAACTCAGCACAGCAGCTCCAGAACCCAGAATGTCAACCCGTTGACATATGGGACTCATCTCAACTCAGACGTTCTGTACAGTGAAAGACAAACATCAAGGGAAGTGAAGAGAAAACCCATAGAGTGAGGAAGAAACTTCACAGTGGTTCATCTGACAAGGCATTAAATGTCCAATACTATTAGACTACTCAAAAAAACAAAGAAGAGTAAGAAAATAATGGACCTAACTCAAAAGCTGAAGAGTAAAACAGAGACTTCACCAGTGAGGAAGGAAAGATGCTTGAAAGAAACATCCTTAAAATTGTTAACCTCATTAAATAATTAAGGAAATGCAAATTAAAAATCCACTCTCAGATAATCGATCTCACTCATGATATGCACTGGCTAACGATCAAGAACACAAGACACCAAATTGCTGAGAGAAGGTTGTAGGGAAGGAGAACACTATCCACTGCTGGTGGGAATGTAAACTCTGTACAACCTTATGAAAACAAGTATGGAAACCTTAAAAAGGACTTCAAAACTGAGCCTATCTTCCCTTGATACCAGCCATACCCAAATTAGTCTTATTATATTACCCACAAGACTCTATCCTACTGACAAAGATATATGACATCGGTTTATTGTCAGCCTTTATTTACAAATAGTAGAAGACGACTGAACCACCCCAATGCTCCATCAACTGAGAGTGCCAGACTGTATAACAGACCATCTTTTGGACAGTAGTATAAAGAGAGATTACAAAGAGTATGTTTGCATTGAAGCAATATGCGTGACTACATACCTCAACCTGTTCTTCATTCTATTTTTGTTTCAAATACTTAAAATTAATATCTCAGTGTCCCAAACTTAAATATGCACTGATCTATATAATTCATTCTTTGGGAAGTCTTTTTTATTATTTATTATTGTATGTCTTTGATTTTCTTTCAATACCTATCACATTTTCCTAACTTCCAGTTCAGGGGCAATATTTCCCCTTTCCCTTCCCCGTGCACTACTCCACACCACCACCACCCCATCCCCCAGCATCCATCGCAGCATTACTCCCATAACAATCCTCATCCTTCTCTCAGTCTTATTCCATTTTTTCGCAATAAGTCGATAAATTTTATGAGTACAAAGCATCCTTCATGTAAAACAATTCAAGCAGTATGTGTCCCAAACTCACACAGCCCCTTGGTTCCACCATCCAGGGGGCGGGGCTTGCTTATGTTCAATCAAGTTGATCAAAGGAGTGTCCAGGCTGATATTGACTGTAGGTTCACCGTTCACCCCAATCACAGCCCTACATTCTCACCATCCCCCTCTTCCACAGATCTTTTCCCTCAGCTTAGGGAGAGTCTTAATTGTATGTGATTTAGAAGTTAAACACCTATTTATTTTGCTGTACTGGAATTTTTTTTTTACTTGACTATAATAGTCTCATCCAATTTATAGTATGGTGGTGGTGCTAGTGATATACACTGTTTTGCTTAAAATCTCTCATTTACAAAGGACCTATAGAAGCTTTAAGTATCACTCCACTTTATTAAAATACTTGTTAGTTTTTATGATGATTTGCATTATTTGTGCTTTTTTCTTAACATTCCTTTAAAATAAAAGATATGTTCCCATCCAGGATGTTGGTGGGTTCTATGCCCTTTTAATTCCCACGCATTCTTAGTGAGAGCAGGTTGCGATCTCTGGGGGGTTGGGGAAGGTTCTAATAGGCCATGCCTGGGTTCTACATTACTAGAAGCTGCAGCCCGCTGTGACTAAAGGGCGACCCTGTCTCCAAAAACGCCGAAAAATAAATGCGTGATAGTACTGATAGCTATGATTGATAGATAGATTAGATTGATAGATGATTAGATAGATAGATAGATAGATAGTAGATAGATAGAACTATTCCCACAGATTTCACTTTCTATTTGCTTTTAAAAGGAATGACACTGTATGTGATTGTGTTTTGGATTTTTTGGATGTCTATAGGACAATTGATATTGTCACGGGTATGGTGGCTGACTTTCATCGGAGTTAGTGTAAGTCACTTAACCATAATCTTCATCTAAGAAAGTCTTCATAGGGGCCTGGGAGATGGCGTAGCTGTGGTTACGACGCGTTACCGACGCTCTTGCAGAGGACCCGGGTTCAATCCCCCGAGCACCCACAAGGAACCGAGAACCTCTGTAAACTCCAAATCCAGGAGAATCCAGTTCCAGGGGAGTCCACAGACCCTCTCTCTACCTCTCGGTTGCCCACAACACACAGTCCAACAAACCTACATGCAGCCAGTACATATTTCATATAATTATTAATTAATTTATAAATAAAATTTAAAAATTAAAAAAAAATAAAAGTCTCACTATCACGTAAAATTTCATCATACTGACCATTTATGCAGTTACCTCTCACCCCACTTGCAGCTTGTGAGCACTACCGATCTGCTTTCCATTATTACAGTTTTGTTATTTTAAGATTTCAAAAAAAGCAGTGTCATATATTATGGAATCCTTTACGAACATATATGTTCACTGAGCACAATACCTTCAATGAAAATAAGGACTTTGACTAATACAAATGGTTGTGTGAGCCGGGCGCAGTGGCACACGCCTTTAATCTCTAGCACTTGGGAGGCAGAGGCAGGCGGAACTTCGTGAGTGCAAGGCCAGCCTGGTCTACAGAGCAAGTTCCAGGACAGCTGGGGCTACAGGGAGAACCAGTCGTTGCTTCATTTTCACTACTGAATAATTTCCCACCCATTCTGGATTCTCGATGGTATTTTTTTCTCCTTAATTAAATTTTTTTTAGTGTTTTGTGTTGTTTCCATCAGATTTTACTGTTCTACAACTGTTTCGTCTGCGTTTATTTCTATGTAGTTTTTGTTTGAACATAGACTTCATTTTCCTAAAATAAATGCCATTGAGTACCTACACCCTATGGTAAGTATGCTTTGCTTTATTCTCATGTGCCAAGCCACTTGTTTACTGCTGGCTACATTTCTGCCCGATGTTAGTCACTCATAATAACCCCATTTAAAAATTAGAGGGGTCTGGGCTGGAGAGATGGCCTAGTGGTTAAGGGCGCCGACTGCTCTTGAGAGGACACCAGATGGTTATACCCAGCACACACATGGAGTGGCGAGAACCGTCTGTAATCTCCAATTCCCAGGACAACTCACAGTTCACAGGGGGAATCTGACACCCCTCTTTGACCTCCGCGTTGCACTGGCAAATTCATAGGACAGTATTAATAAAATAAAAATCAAAATAACTAACAATAACAAAAGGGTTGAATGCGATAGATCAGTAGTTTCTCTGCACATAACTCTAGGATTCTCCATAATCTCTTAAAGCATAATAATTTAAATAAATTACCATTGTACATAGTTTGTTTCTTATCAAACATATTAAAGAATTAAATAACATTTTTTTTGATAAATCTATAAAATCGGCGGGCTCTATGTCACAGACTGGTCGGTTAGTCTGTAGTATCGCTGGCCTTACACTCACAAAAATCATGCTGCCATTAGCTCTACACAAATTGATTTTTTTTTTTTTTTTAATTTTAATTTTATTTTAGTTTTTTTTTCCTATTAAAAAAAAAAAAGTTTTAAAAAATTATTCTTATGTTTACGTATGTTGTCTCTGTCTGTCCAACTGTATTTGCAATATTGCAGTGGATGTGGCGGTCGGATTCCCTGGAGTGATTCTCCTGGGTTGCTTTCGAGACAGGGTTCTCCTAGCCGCATGTGGGTCTGGGATCGACTCTGAGCCAGGCGGTGAACTCCAAGATCCGCTGCGCTCTATACCTGAGGCTGGGCATCTCTACAGCTCCCCAAATTGAATTTTAAACATACCCTCTACAAATAGATGTTATATTGTGTATATGTATATTTCTACATAAATATTTTGTTGCTTTTATGCTCTAGTCTTAATTCACACTTCATTTTCCTTGTAAATTCAGTTTTTCTAACTATACATACTCCAGAAGCTTTGTCTTGTTCTTAATTTACATTAGTAACACAGTTTACCTTTAACATTTGTGGTGTCAAGTCAGCACTGGTAAAAGTAGCCTGATGATCGCATTACTTTTGAGGTAGAGGTAAGAGGCAAAGAATCAGAAAACTCAGTGTCATCTCGCGTTACACAGCATAGTCTTGCGGACATCTGAGCTAGGAGGACCGTCCTCAAAAAAAAAAAAAATTATGGTGGGAAGCTGATTGATCCTCACTGATTTAATTACTAGTAGGTTTCAAAGTCATAAAATTAAGAAAAGATACTAATATAGTTTATGTTGGTTAATTTAAGGCTAGCATCTATTATAAATTATTCTCAAAACCTCACTGATTTAACACAGGAGCAATTTGTCATCCTCAGCGCTATAGAGCACAGTTAAAGAGAGGTAGTATCCTTGCTCTCCAGTCACACAGGGACCCAACGCTTGGCTCCTGGTCTTTGGTGTCCTTCAAGTAAGGGGGTAAGGAAAGATAGAAAAGGTATTCCTGCTCCTTAATTTGCCCAGAAATGCACACCATGCATTAGTATTTGTTCCCAGGAACAGCACTGCCTCGTAGAAACATGTGATTAGACTTAAGAAACTGTTAGTCATCAGACCAATGATACTTGCTGCTATTTGAAGAGTCTTCCCTCATCATTGCAGTATTACTGAGGAAAGTGCCAGAGAGAAAGGCTGGGCACATAGATTTGAGCAATCTTTTTGGCTCTTTGAAGTTTTTTTTTTGTTTTTTTTGGGGGGTTGGTCTTTTCGAGACAGGGTCTCCCTGTGTAGTCCAGCTGTCCTGGAACTCACTCTGTAGACCAGGCGGCCTTGAACTCACAAAGATCCGCCTGCCTCTGCCTCCCAAGTGCTAGGATTAAAGGCGCGCACCACCACACCCAGCAGCTCTTTGAATTTTTTATTGCTTGTTCCCATTATATCTGTGGCTCAGAGGTATGGCATTACAGAATAATTATTTCTGGACAAGTTAGGGTAACATTTTTTATGGAAGATAAAATAGCAAAATGATTCTTTACATGGATAGAAAAGTTCTTAATTTTCTTTTGACATTTGATCAGCTGTATTGTTAGATAATTTTGCCAGTAAGAAAGCAAACTCTCTTCCAATTACAACTAGCTTTCTATTGTAAAATAAAGGTGGTAGAGCCCTTTAAATGTAAACTGATGAAAAAATGCCTTTAAACATTAAAGTGGCAAAACTGTTTGGAACAGGTATTATGGTCACCAAATCTCTGTTGTTTGCCTTGACCACCACCAAGAACCTTCCATCAAACTATCAGAAATGTTTGAGAAACTGGTGGTGTAATAGATCCATACAAAAGTAACAAAAGAATTTTTTTGTGGAGACTATAACCAAAATTAAGCAGTTCTAAAACATTACTGTTTTTCTTAAATCTCCATTTTCCACTAATTACTATTAATTTGAATAATACCTTTCTAATAACTAACAGATCAGATTGTTTCTAATTAAAAAGGGGTTTTAAGCTGGGCGTGGTGGCACACGCCCTTAGTCCTAGCACTCCAGAGGCAAAGGCAGGTGGATCTCTGAGTTCAAGGCCAGCTTGGTCTACAGAGTGAGTTCCAGGCCAGCTGGGGCTATGGGGAAAAAACCCTTGTCTATAAAAAAAGACAAAATAAAATGTAAAAAGGGGTTGGTTTTTTTTTGTTTTGTTGTTGTTGTGGAGACGGGTCTCCTGTTTCGCCAACTGTCAAGGCGAACTCACTCTGTAACCAGGCTGGCCTTGAACTCACAAAGATCACTGCCTCTGTGCACCACGCCCAGCTTAAAAAGTTTTGTTTTGCTTGTATGTTGGGCTCAAACCCAGTGATTTATAGGCAAGCTCTATAACACTAAGCAACACTGCAGCTTAACTCAAGAAAAATTTTTAAATCTTGTCTTTTTCTTCCACAAAAACCATTTTATCAGTGTATTTGATAACATATTAAAGCTTGTCAAAAAGTACCTCAGGACCAGTAGGTGTTCTGTCAATGAACTTTTACATAGTCTATCATGGTTTATAGCACTAATGTTTATAACTGGATAGTGTTTCAGTAATCTCATTCTGCATTTTAACATAAATCAATTATTTCTTATATTAAAACTATAACTTTGTCTCATTAGTGCTTCATCAAAAGTACCACCACTCATTTTTCTTAATTACAAGTTCTTTTCAGTGTTTATGTAGGGTGTTGGTTATATATTTTGCTTAAGTTATCTAAAATAGAATAATTTTAAACTAAAATTAGCAAGACCAGTCTTACTCAGGTTTTGTAGCATTCCATTTAATGATTTTCTTATTCTCAACTGTTGATATGTATTCATTTATATGGTATTTTTAATTTACTATCTGTCAACAGTACAAACACTAGATAAATTTAACAAGTAAAATAATGGACTTTTATATTATCAGATATGCTTTATTACAATAAAGTTATACCATGTATTCTACTGAAACGTAACAAGAGAACTATTCCAGGCTGGAAATGTACTACACATGCACAAAACCCTGAGTTTTCTAGCTCAAGGGAAAAATGACTGGCCAATAGAATTTTTTTTTATGGTGTATGAGTTGTAACTGTCTGCATCTATGTAGGTGCACCCTGTCCTAGCACTGCTTGCGAGGACGAAGAGGGATGTCGTGCAGTTCCCCTGGAGATGGAGTTCCGTGACCAAGACAGACTTCTAAGCCCACTATCGTGGTGCTGGGAAACTCCAACCCTGGGTCCTCTGCTCCCCCCAAATAAAATTTTTATGTTATAATTCTTAATCAGTTTTATTTCCTTGATTTTATTGTCTTCCTAAAGAATAAGGACCAAAGAATTGAATCAGATGTTTCATGAGACAGGAAGAATTCAGATACAAATATAAAAAGAAAAGGTGGAGGATCCTCAGTAGAAGTGGTAGATGGTTAGTTATGCTCTGACATGGCCTCACTATGTAATTCGGCCTGGCCTAGAACTCACTATAGTCTGGGCTGTGCTAGAACTCCCACATGCTATAATTACAAATGACAACCATGGCCGGGCTTTTTTTCCTTTAGTACGCCTGTAATTTTTAAAAATGTAAGGAGGTCCTGAAAACTAAAAACACTAAGAACATCTGCCTAGAGAAAGAGAAGAGACAGATATAGTTGTTAATACCAGTTATCTATGATCTAAAACTCACAACAGTTAAGTTTATCAACAATAGAATAACTAGGAATAGATTCTAAGTACTTTATAGTACTTATAAGCTATATACAATGCATATGTACATGCAACATGCATACATTTTAAATAAAATGATAAATGTAAGAAGCCAGAATGAAAGTAATACATCTTACATCACTTCATTTATGTGATGTTCATAACTAGTCATATAAGCCATAGGAATGCAGACTTAGTTGAAGTATGCTAGTTACAATATAAGTCAGAGTAACTGTTAATTTTAGAAGAAGAAGATATTTTGGGATGAGATGCTGATAATGCTCTGTTTCTTTATGTGGGTAGTAGAGTATTTTGCTTTATTGTTTACTTCTTAGCTTAAAGCATGTATGTAATTCAGTTTTTGATACTCAATAGTTGTTCTTACAACAAATAATTTTAAAATAAAATAAGTAGTATATTTCTGTTTTAGATTAGGATAAAATAGTTTCATCAATTTCTTTTTGAAAATCCAATACAGCAGAATATGAATAGCACTACATTTTTGTTTAAAGCATGGCATTATCTGAGTCAATATTATCAAAATATGGTCCGTCTTTATTCTGGATTTTTATGTTGATTTTTTTTTATGCTTTTGAGAACAGGGCTTGTTATGTAGCCAGGGCTGGCCTTTGAACTACAAGCATGCTTCTGCTCCCAAGATGTAGGATAAAGGTGTGGCACCACGCCCAGTTAATTTATGGTTTTTAACAAATATTTTATCTATTATCATTCAAACCTAATTTTTAGGTTTGAAACAGAATTGTTAAAATAACGAAAAACTTACTATCTCTTCTGTACAATATACATTTGTCGGATGTGGTGGCGCAAGCCTTTAATCCTAGCACGGGGAGGCAGAGGCAGGCAGGATTTTGTGAGTTTCAAGGCCACCTGATCTACAGAGTCTTCCAGGACAGCGGGGGCTAACAGGGAGACCCTTGTCTCAGACAGTGACACTAAAATTGTATATAGATATATACTATAGATCATATAGGGCTCATTTATTTTCCATTTTTTTTCATTAAAATTTTCTTTTTTACTTGTACAGAGTGATCGTCATTCGGACTGACAGTGTTCCCATTACTCAATTCTTTGGCAGTTGGTGAAAATTACTGATGGTTCTCCTTCGAAAGTAAGTAAGAGTTTGTGTAGGCCAAAGGTTATTATAAAACAGTAGCCTTACTCAATGCATTTAATAACTTAAAGTTACATTAAATGGTGTTACCAGTATTTGCTTTTTTATGAGTATGTGTTTTCTTCTTTTGGAAGTTTGCCACATTCTTCAACCAGTAGACACACACAAACACAGGTGGTGTACACAAAATGAAAATAACTGGAAGAAGTAACAATGATATTTCTTTTCCTTTAAAAAAAATAATTTTAAAAAAAGAGAAAGGGAAAATATACTTAGTGATTATTTTAAAGTAATTAAAAAGTGAATCATTGTTGGGCATGGTTGGCCCATGCCTTTTTTTTTTTTTTTTGGGGGGGGGGTGGTTTTTTGTGGTTTAAGGGCCAGCCTGGTCTAAGAGTAAGTTCCAGGACAGACAGAGCTGTCGGAGACCCCCTGTCTCAAAAAAAAAGCCCAAAAAAAATTTTTTTTTAAAAACAAAGAAAAACAGAACTAACTATGTTAGAATTGAGTCGCTGGCCCCAAAATTCTTCCAGTATTGTTAAACTTAAACAAAAACAAAAAACACACATATATATGTATGTACATTAATGATTAAATACCCAAGAAAAGTAATCTAGAGAAGAATATATATAGTATATATTATATATATATGGAATATATATATATATTCTTTTCTTTTGGTATTTTTGAGACAAGATCCCCCAAAAAACTCACAGAGATTACCTGCTCCAACCCAACCTCAACCTCCCCAAGTGCTTAGTAGAATTAAAGGGGCAGTTGGCTACACCCAGTGATCTTGGCTAAAATTTTAATTTTAATCTATCCCTGATCCTGTGACACTAAATGGAAAACACAGGCTAGAAAATAAATAGAAGTACAATAACACACTATAATAGATTTTAACTGTCTTACTACAAAGAACACTGAAGCCTCTTTTATATTAATGATCACTTCTAATATAAAAAGTTGAAGTCAATTCCTAGATGGGATGTCTGACACCTCCCTGATACTAAAGACCCTAAAAAGCTATGCCAGGGGGTTAGAGAGATGGCTCAGCAGTTAAGAACATGGGATGTTAGGCCATGGAGAGATGGCTCTTAGCGGTTAAGATGCCAACTTGCTCTTGCAGAGGACCTGCGGTTCAGTTCCCAGCACCTCATGGTGGCTAAGCATTGTCTTTAAACTTCAGTTCCAAGGGAAATCTGATGCCCTCTTCTGACCTCCGCCAGCACACCAACCTACATGCAGACAATACATTCATACACATAAAATAATACTATATTATAAACCTTTTTTTAAAATCTTAAAAAAAAAGCCTATACCTGACACAATGATAAATAGAAAAACACCACTTCCTTTCTTGAGGGAAGGGTTAAAGACAGTGAGCCTGTCTTAAAATTTGTCATTGGTTAAAGGGAAGAAAGGAGCTAGTTTTCACAGAGAATTCTATTTCAGTGATTAAAAAAAATACTTAAAAAAAAAAAAAAAAAAATTTTTATATTTATTTGTATGTTTGAGGTTTTGCCTCAGTGTTTAAGTGTACCTATAACATTAAAATGAACAGGGATCGCCAGAATTGGCAGCATCAGAGATCTCTGGAATTTGGAGAGTAGTTGAATGAAAGTTGTTAGATAACATGTTAGGATGGTAGGAACCCAAACCAAGGTCCTCTGCAAGAGTTAGCCATCTATGAACCACTGGCCTCTCTCCTAGCCTCTCCCTTCTTTCTTCTTAATTCTGAAATTTAAATGTTTTATATAATATATTTATAAAACTGTTAAAATGTAATTAAACATTCTCTCTGAAAATATTGGTTCTTGTTGAAGCTACGCATGGTGGTAACATGCATTTAATCCCAGGCACTTGCCACGAGGCCAGAGTGGAAGGCAAGAGGATCTCTGTGGTTCAAGGCCAGCCTATTAGTCTACATTGAGAGTTCCTGGCCAGGTCTAAGGCTACAGGGAGACCCTATATTCCAAAAGACATAAATAAATAAATAAAAAATATAACATACAAGCCAAGCTTAGGCTACAGGGCGAACACGATCTCAAAAAAAAGATATGACATGAGGAATAGGAAGAAGAAATAAATAAAGAAAAGAAATAAAGAAAATAAAATAGGGGGACAGGGTTTAAAAACAATCTGGCAAAACAATACAGAACAGGTCTGGGTTCAACCAACAAGCTAAGCTGGATTAAGTCATTTTGGAGAGACGGGGAAACAGGCCAGCTGCCCACTCGCATTTGTGCCTATTCCCTTACTTCATTTCACCAGAAATAGAAAACTCTTTTAAAATTTTCTGAAGGCAATTTTTTTTTTCTTTTTTTCCCCCACTAAAATGTTGGTTTATTCACTTTTTATTTAAAATACTAGATTTCTCACAAATGAGGTCTTTTACTTTGACATGCTCATAAGGAAGCATAACTGCTGGCTGGAGAGATGGCTCAGTGATTTAGAGCACTCACTGCTCTTGAGGAGGATTCAAGTTCAGTTTCCAGCCCTTACATGGTGGCAAACAACCATCCATAATTCCAGTTCCAAGGGATTCAACTCATTCTTCTGACCTCCGTGGACACTGCATGGCAATATTCTGATAAACATAAAATTTAAAAAAAATAAAATATTTAAGTAAAAGGAAACAAAACCTGCCAACTCTTACAAGCTTGTTAACGATAACAAATGTTAATATTTTAATTTTTATTGCAGCTTTTAAAATTATTCTTTTTATTTAGGGATATAAGTGTTATTGTTCTACACTCATAGTAGGTCACCCTGTTTTTCAGTGCCCACAGAGATCAGATAAGGGTGTTGGATTCTGCTGGAACTCGAGTTTCAGGACAGTTGTTAGCCATCATAGATATGCTGGGAATCGAACTGGGTCCTCTGCAAGAGCAGCCAGTGCTCTAAACCACTGAGCAATCTCTTCAGGCCTTTATTTTTTATATTATTTAATTTTTTTTTCAGGGACTAGAAAGATGGCTCAGTGCTTCAGAGCACTGGGTGCTCTTGTAGAGGACCGAGGTTCAATTCGTAGTGCCATGTGGCAGCTAACAACTGTCCTTAACTCCAGTTCCAGGGGCTCTGAAGCCTTCTTCTGGCAGTACATATGTGCAGGCAAAACACTCATACACATAAATAAACCTTCAAGCGTGGTAGCACATGCCTTTAATCCTAGCACTGGGGAGGCTGACACAGGAAAATCTGTGAGTTTAAGGCTAACCTGATCTCTAGGTTGTTTCTACTGGAAGTTGTCTAGTGACTTGATCTCTAGGTTGTCTCTAGTTGGAAGTCTCTAGTGACTTCCAGGCCTATATAGTGCTACATAGTGAGTCTGTCTCTAATTTTTTTAATTGACATAACATTTTCTTCAATTAAGAAATATTTGCTGGGGTCTGGGACATGGTGTCATACGGTTTTAAAAGGCACACAACTGCTCTTGCAGGAGGACCCGGGTTTGATCCCCAGCATCACCACATGCAGCTAAGGAACCATCTTTAACTCCCGTCCAGAGTAATCAAACCTCTTCTGACCTCCACAATTGCCCACAACATGTGTTGACCAACCTAGACATGCAGATGTAACAACCAATACAAATAATAAAATTAAAAAAAAGAAAGAAATATTGCCAGGGGCTGGGGGTGTAGAATGCTTGCCTGGCATGCATGAAGCCCTGAGTTCAATCACCAGCAGCACATAAACCAGGTATTGTGAGCCATTGGGAAGCAGGACGATCGGATGTATTGTCATTTCTAGTTAAGCAAGTTCAGCTCTAGCCGGCTGACATGAGACCCTATCTCAGCATGACAAAGGAAAAAGAACTGTTGCTGAGATTGGTGACATGTATCTTTAATGTCCTCAGTCCTTTTGAAGCAGATGCAGGTGGATCACAAGTTGAAGGCCAGTCTGGGCTAAAAAATGAGTCACCATCAGAAATATATGCTACATATAGTTTTTCAAACTTCATGACAGGAAAATAAAAGTCAAAGAAATTGGCTAGGTTGGTGGCACACAGCTTTCTTTAATCCCATTACTCAGGAGGCAAAGACAGGTGGGTCTCTGTGAGTTCTAGGCTACCCAGAGCCTGAGAAAGACTGTCTAGAAATTAAGTCATTCTTTAAAAGATGCATATTTAAAAAAAAACATTTAAAAAAGATGCACAGTAGAGTCATAATGTTATTAGTTTTATTAATTTACTTCTTTCTTGGTTCATGCATCATATTATTAAATCTCCAGCATACTATCCTTCCTCTTCCTCACCTTTCTCCTCTGACTAAACTTCTTCCCAACAAGTTCCCTACTCTACTTTCAAGTGTTTTGTTTTCTTTCTTCATTATTTTTTGGTGTGTATGTGTGGTGGTGATTTTTTTTCTTTTGGTCGTGTGTGTGTGTGTGTGCGTGCGTGTGTGTCCCACTGCAGTTAATCAGAGTTGCCCAGGTAAGCATGGAGGGACTTACCTGGTTAAGCAACTTCAGTTCAGCAGTGGCTACACTACTGAGGATTTGACTCCCTCTCTTCCAGCAGTCATTAACTGTTCCTCTGAGAGGGGCTGACTTTATGAGCCCCTTTCCCTCCTTCATTCATAATGGAATATTTATTAGCCTGGTCTTGTTCTGGTCCCCCTGAGTGAGTTCATGGATATATCATGTGCAGATGACATTGTTTCACAGCACTTCCTCCCATCCTCTGGCTCTTCTGTGATATTCCCTGGGCCTTGGAGGGAGTAATATAAATGTCCAGTTGAGGGCTTAGCACCCTAATCACTTAGCCTCAGCACTTTGATCAGTTACAAATCCCTGCATCAGTTGCCTTCTGCTGTAAACAGAAGCTTTTCTGACAAAGGCTGACAGCAGCACTTATCTATGGATATGAACATAAATATTAGAAGGCTACTTGACATTATGTCCATTTAGCAATACAACAGTAGTAGGTTCTTGCTAAGGTCTGTAACCTCTCCAGCTATGGGCTTTTGGCCAGGTGTCAGTCAGAAAACATTTGGTTACTCCCATAATCACCGTGTCACTATTACACCAGTGCTCACATCTTACCTAGCACCTTGAAATTATAGCTTTCAGGGTTCACAGCTAGATAAAACAGTTGATAACATTTTTTCCCTCAACAGCGTGCATAGCACCTTTTGTCAGTGTGAAAGCTAATCAACGGAGAAGAAGCTTCCATCTCAGTTCCAGCTTGATTTCTCTATGTCCTGCAAACAAAGTATGTGGTGTCTTCAGTAATAGGGTTTTCTCATCTAGCGCTGGTAGGCAACCAAGAATAGTGACAATAGCCTATATTGTTTAGGGGAGCCTCCCTAACCAACACCTCATAAGGTCCCACAACTGGTGCTAATGTTTTTGTTTCATGACCTTTAGCTTCTAGAAGCAGCATGATCCACCATTGCAGGGTACCTCCCTTCATATTATTTTTAAAATGGCACTTTTTAATTCATTTACAAAATAGTAAGTTTGAATATGGCTTTTTAAAATACATCTTGTCTTTTTATTAATTTCCTCATCTCTCCCATTATGACTTAGACAGTTTACCCTTAATATCCCCCTAACCCTCTACTTGCATCCCTCACCCCACCCCCATACTCTAAAGTCTCATCTATGGCCAACACCCCTCCTTTTAACCTTTCTGCTCTACAGGGCCAAATAAAACACAGAAATCTAAAACTTCAAAGCTTATCCACATATAAGAGAGAATGTAGTGGTTCTCTTTCTAGGCCTGAATTACCTAACTCCCATTTACCTGCATATTTTATAATTTTGTTTTTCTTTATAGCTGGATAAAATTCCATTGTGTGCACCACATTTTCATATCCATTCTTCAGTTGATACATATCTAGCTTATTCCATTGCTTAGCTGTTGTGAATAGAGCATAAAGAAGCAAGAGTATGGTTGTCTAAGTACCTTTTAGTCAGATACAGAGGCTTTGCTCAGGCATGGTATAGCTGAGCTACAGTGGCTGCTCTAGGTTACACTCCCACTGACTTAAGTGAATAAGGGTTTCTCTTTCCACACATGCTTTCCAGCATTTATTTTCATTTTAAATTTTATTTCTTTTTATCTGCATGAGTGTTTTACATGCATGGATATGTGTACTTGTGTGGTACAGTGCTCATGGAGGCCAGAAGAGGGTGTCAGATCCCCTGGAACTGGAGTTTCAGACACCAAAATGAATGCTGAAAACTGGGCTCACCACCTCTGCAAGGACAGCCTTCAACACCGAGCCACCTCTCCAGCCCCGACATTTATTTTATTTTTTTTTATTTATTTTTTATGTGTATGAATGTACTGTCTGCATGTAGGTTTGTGCACCCGTGTCATGCAATGCCGCGGAGGTCAGAAGAGGGCGTCAGATTCCCCTGGAACTGGAGTTAAAGATGGTTCTCAGCTGCCATGTGGGTGCTGGGGATCGAACCCGGGTCCTCTGCAAGAGCAGTCAGCGCTCTTAACCACTAGGCCATCTCTCCAGGCCCCGACATTTATTTTCTTTTTTTTTTTTATTTTATTTTATTTATTTTTGTATGTGTATGAATGTACTGTTTTGTATGTAGGTTTGTGCACCCGTGTCGTGCAATGCCGCGGAGGTCAGAGGAGGCTCTCGGATTCCCCTGGAACTGGAGTTCTCCTGGAATTGGAGTTACAGACGGTTCTCAGCCGCCCAAATGTGGGTGCTGGGATCGAAACACCACCGGGTTTTCCCCTCCTGCAAGAGCGGTATCGATGCTCCTAAACCTGCTAGCCATCTCGTCGACAAATGTTATTTTTTTTTTTTTTCTTAGTTAGCCATTCTGCCCCGTTTTAAGATTTGAACCTGAACCTCCAAAGGTAGGTTTTTGGGGGTTTGTTTGGTTGGGCGGTTGTTTTTGTTGTTTTTTGTTTGTTTTGTTTGTGGTGGCAAGGGGTCTTCCCTGTGGCCAAAGCTTGTCCTAGAACCTTCGTTATGTTGTAGCCCAGACTGGCCTGAACTCTCAGAGATCTACCTGCCCCTGTGGCCTCCCAGTGGGCTTGAGATTGAAGGTTATAATGTGCCTAGCATGTCTGTGAGTATAAACTTCAGAGTAGTTTTGTTTTGCTGTGTTTGCATTGGTTTGAATAAGCTAAGGAATGTTTGTGAATACCTTTAAAAATATATTTTACTAGACATTGTTGTAATTCCATTATTGAGAATTTCTTGTCTGGTTGTCCAATAGCCTCGTTTTTTTATTTAGACTGGTTGTGTTGGTTTTTTTGTTTTGTGTTTTTTTTTTTTTTGTTTTTGGTTTGGTCTTTTTTCGAAGCACAGGCGCCTCCCCTGTAGCCGCCCCAGCCTGGTCCTGGAACTGCACCTCTGTAGACCATGCTGGCCTTGATCACAGTTCCTGCTGAAGATCCTATAGCCCCGCCCTCTGCCTCCCAAGTGTTAGGTTAAGGCGGTGCACAACACCACCCCAAACGCCCACTGATGTTTTAAATTTTTTATATATTATTAGATAATTTAGCCCATCTGGGTTATAGAAATGGTCCTCAGCTTATACCCTCCAGACTTTCAAATTTAGACTAGTCTGTATTGCACACTATAATGGTTCAGAAGCTTGCTTTTATTTCAATTTCATGAGGTTTTGCATTTGTGTCAGTTTGTTGGTCCATTAGTTCCCACGCCATTGGACTCTCGGTCCTAGTCCAGAAGGTCGCGTCTTTTATTTACCTAGATCTTACTGTAAACATGTTTTTTTCTCTCTTTTTGTGGTTTTTGTTTTTTTTGTTCTCAACTTAACGTTTTTCCCTGGTAGTCCCATTCAGAGTTTTGGGTCTTAATGTTAAAAGCTTTGATCCATTTTGTGCACCACCACCCCCCCATTTACCCCACAGAGTGATAGATAAAAATCTAGTTTGATTCTTCTATATGTTGATATCCAGTTTAACCAAAACCATTTGTTGAAGAAGCTCCTTAACTGTACAATTTTGGCATCTTTTCAAAGATATGTGACTGTAGCTATGTTGGCTTATATATCTGGATCCTCTATGCTAGTCTATCGATCTACATGTCTATTTCTGTGTCAGTACCATGAGTATGAGTACTATATCTTTGTAATGTAATTTGAAATCAAGTATTGGTGACACGTCTAACATTATTCTTATTTGATTGCTTTGACTATTTGGAGTCCTTTTGTTTCTGTATGAATTTTTAATTTTTTTTCTTCTATTTTTGTGAAGAATAGAGTTGTTTTGATTGAGAATGGAGTTAACTTACATTGAACCTATAGATTCCTTTTGGTAGAATATCTGTGTTCACAATGCAAGTTCTTCTAGCCCATGTGTATGGAAGGTCTTTTTCATCTTCTAGTATCTTACTGATACTATCTTACTTCAGTATTTGCATGGTACAGATCTTTCACTTCCTCATTTAGATTTGTTCCAAGATAATGTTTTTGTGGCTACTTCTGTGTATGAATGCACCTGTGTATGCATGCCTGTGGAGGCCAGAAGAGGGTGTCGATACCCTGGAATTATGGACAGTTGTTAGACCCCATTTGGGTGCTGGGAACCAAACTCAAGTGTGCAAGAGCAGCAAGCGCTCCTAATCCCTGGGCCCCGTGTTTTTGAGGCTATTGTAAGTGAGCTGGTTTCCCTAATTTCTTTCATTTTTTTTAGTTCCAGCTGGCCTGGAGCTCACTCTGTAGACTAGGCTGGCCTTGAACTCACAGAGATCCTCCTGCCTCTGCCTCCTGAGTGTTGGGATTAAAGGTGTGCACCACCACACCCAGCTCCTTATTTCTTAGTTCATATTTGTTGGTTTTTGCTTCTTTTGAGACAAGGCTGCCTGTAATGCCCCGGGTGGCCTGGAACTTACTATGGAGACTAGGCTGGCCTTGATCTCACAGAAGTCTACCTGCCTCTCCCTCCCAAGTGCTGGTACTAAAGGCGTGTGCCACCATGCCTGGCCTTTCTCAGTATGTTTATCATTTGTATGTAGCAGAGCTACTAATTTTTATACATTATTAGTAATTTTCTATTCTGCCACTTTGCTGATATCAGCTCTAAGAGTTTTCTAGTAGAATATTTAGTGTCTCATAGAACCATGCCATCTGTCAACAAGGAGACTTTGCCTTTTCCATTCCTATTTGTTTTTGTTGTTTGTTTTATGTGTGTGAGTGTATTGCCTGCATGTGTATAGGTGTACCCATGTCATGAAGTTCCCACAGAGTCAGAAGAGAGCATTGGGTCCCCTGGAATTAGAGTTATAGACGGTTAGCCACCACGTGAGCTCCTAACCGCTGAGCCTCTCCTATTGCGTCCCTTTTGTTTCCTTTATCTCACTGCTCTAGCTAAGATTTCGCAACTGTAGTGAATAGGAATGAAGAGAATAAATGTGCTTGTTTTCTTTCTGAGCTTAGTGGAAATGCTTCAAGTTTTTTTACATTTAACATGATATTGAATGTAGATTTGTCATATATAGCCTTTATTAAGTTGAGATCTGTTCCTTCCATTCCTTATGTCTTTAGGGTTTTTAATCATAAAAGGATGTTAGATTTCATCAGGCATTTTTTTCCTTTTTTTAATTTTTTTAAATTTATTTTTGTATGTGTCTGAGACAAAAAAAAATATAAATAAAATAAAAATAAAGCCGGGCGTGGTGGTGCACGCCTTTAATCCTAGCACTCAGGAGGCAGAGGCAGGCGGATCTTTGTGGGTTCAAAGCCAGCCTGGTCTACAGAGTGAGTTCCAGGACAGCTGGGGCTACAGGGAGACCCTGTCTCAAAAAGACAAAAAAAAAAAAAATGTACTGTCTGCATGTAGGTTTGTGCACCCGTGTCATGCAATGTGCAATGCTGTGGAGGTCAGAACAGGGTGTCGGATTCCCCTGGAACTGGAGTTCTCCTGGAATTGGAGTTTCAGACGGTTCTCAGCCGCCATGTGGGTGCTGGGGATTGAACCTGGGTCCTCTGCAAGAGCAGTTGGCGATTTTAAACTCTAGGCCATCTCTCCAGCCCTCTAGTTTTCTTTTCAATGTGTATTAGTGTAATGCTTGCATGTAAGTAAGTGCACCTGTGTCATGCCATGGCCACAGATCAGAAGAGGGCATTGGATCACCTGGAGTTATGAACAGGTGTCACCCACCATGTAGGTTCTGGGAATCAAACCTGGGTCCTCTGCAAGAGCAATCAGTGCTCTTAACCACTGAATCATCTCTTAGCCCAATCATGATGAATTTTTTAATGTGTTCTTGAATTTTAGTTTCCAATTATTTTATTGAGAATCTTTATATCTGTGTTCATGGAATGTTTTATGGAGGTCTGTTTAGGCCTATTTGATTTATGATGTCCTTTATCTCTGAT
>VZQC01007614.1:79603-185468 GCA_009823505.1 Rhizomys pruinosus
TCTGTTCTAGTTTGTCTTCCATTGCTGTGACAAAACACTCTGACCAACACCAACTTGGGGAGGAAAGGGTTTATTCAGCTTACATCTCCCAGGTCACAGTTCATCACTTAGGGAGCCCAAAGCAGGAACTCAGGGCAGGAACCTGGAGGCAGGAGCTGAAGCACAGGCCATGGAGGAAGGCTGTTCACTGGCTTGCTCTACTGACTCATGCCTAGCCTGCCTTCTTATACAGTACACAACCACCTGCTCAGGGTGGCACCACTCATTGTGGTCTGGGCCCTTCTACACTGCTCGACCATCAAGACAATACTCCACAGATGTGGCCACAGGCCATTCTAATGGAGCCAATTCCCCAATTGAGGCTGCCTCAACCCAGGTGTGTCAAGTTGACACTAAAGCTATCCAGCACACTACCTTAGTAGTGTTTGTTTTATGAAACAAGCACACCTGTGTTTGGTGCTTAGCTATTTAGAATTGTAGTATCCTCTTGATATTGATAAATTGTCCCCCTAATCAGTGTGAAGTGATCTTTACTTCTGACTGAATTTGAAGTCTGTTTGGGAGATGTTAGAATAGTGACACCTGGTCTTTCTAGCTTCATCTGCTTGTAGTACTTTTCTCTTATTTTTTCACCCTAAGGTAGTATCTATCTTTGATGACAAGGTGTTTCTCTTTTTAAAAATGTTTTTATTATTTTTTATTTTTTTGGTCTTTTCGAGACAGGGTCTCCCTGTATAAAAAAATTTTATGTGCATGAATGTATTGCATGCATGTGTATATTGTACATGTGTTGTGCAATGCCTTTGGAGGTCAGAAAAGAATGTCTCAGATTCCCCTGGAACTGGAATTATGGACAGTTGTTAGCTACAAGTGGAAAGAAATGGGAAAAAAAGCACAGTAGATTATTAGTGGAATGGTACAAAGTAAAGGAGGAGACATAAGTAGCAAATCAATGTAGTGAGAGAAGTGAGAGATGCTGGGAGTAGACAGGGAGAGGAAAAAGATGCTACTGGGACAGTGTGGTGCAGTCTTGTCTCTCCAGGCTGAGGCATGGGAACCCTGCAACCCAGGGGGATGGGTGACCAGTGGAAAGGAGACAGCAGAAGGAAATAAGGAAAGAGGAAAGAAATAAAAGGAAAAAGAGAAAAGAGTAAAAGAAAAAGAAGGCAGGGAAGGGGAAGAGAAATGAAATCTAAGGAAAGAACAGACCACAGCCAACCTTGGGTACTGAATACAGATGGGATAAATAGAGAGGATTTCGGAGATGAAAACTGACTGCTCTCATCTGGGCTATCAAGTTCTTGCCCTCCAAATGGGAGGTTGTCTTCAGGGTGGCTGCCTTTGCAGCATTTCTCATGCAGAGTCTCTGTTCTGATCACACCATTTCCTTCCAGACTCCCACTGCCAATGCTGACTTTGCCCCCTTGCAGCTCTTGCCAGTGTCTTACATAGCCTGGAGTATGTAAAAGTTCTTGTGTGACTTTGGTTCCCACCAAATTTTCAGGTCACTGAACACTGTTCAGATCTGTTAGAAAGTTTCTTCCTGGATTCTCCTAGTGTTCTCTTTGTCAGGTTTCTGCATAGAGTCCCTAGCTCTTGGTCTGAGTTTCCTAAGGGTTCCAGAAGTCTTTTTAAAATGGAATCTTGGGCTGGAGAGATGGCCTAGCGGTTAAGAGCACCGACTGCTCTTACAGAGGACCTGGGTTCGATCCCCAGCACCCACATGGCGGCCGAGAACCATCTGAAACTCCAATTCCAGGAGAACTCCAGTTCCAGGGGGATCCGACGCCCTCTTCTGATCCCCGCAGCATTGCATGACACGGGTGCACGGACTTGCATGCAGACAATACATTCATACACATACAGAAATAAATAAAATTAATAAAATAAAATAAAATGGAATCTTGTGGGGCTGGGGAGATGGCCTAGCAGTTAAGAGCACTGACTGCTCTTGCAGAGGACCTGGGTTCGATCCCCAGCACGCACATGGCGGCTGAAAATCGTCTTTAACTCCAGTTCCAGGGGAATCCAACACCCTCTTCTGACCTCCATGGCATTGCACAAAACGGGTGCACAAACCCACATGCAGACAGTACATTCATACACATAAAAAATAAATAAAATTAAAAAAATGGAATTTTGTGCTGGGCATGGTGACACATGCCTTTAATCCCAGCACTTGGGAGGCAGAGACAGGTGGATGGTCTGTGAGTTCAAGGCCAGCCTGGTCTGCATATCAAGTTCTAGGTAGGACAGCTGGGGCTACAGGGAGCCCATCTCAACAAAACAAGTCATCTTGCTTCTGTTACTTGCCAGTGATGAGCACCCCGCTAAGGGGAAAAGGTTATTTTCCCAGCTGTGTAGAGTGCCCATAGCTTTTCTGATGACTGTTTTCAGCCTTCCCTGTGTTATTTTCTGGATACTGTGGCCAACTGTGCCTGTCATACTCTGTCTTTAATCTCCCAACAATATTTTTAATGTGTCTATAGCAGTCCATTTTGTAACTATGTAATAATTTATTCATAGTCTTTCTAGTTTTGAACATTTTGCTAAACAAGTAATACCACAATGGCCATTCTGGTGCAAAACCTTGGTCTATGTTTTCCAGTTGTGTTTTTTTTTTTTATTATACTCTTAGAAATGGAATTGTGGGGCTGGAGAGATGGCTCAGTAGTTAAGAGTGCCGACTGCTCTTGCAAAGGACCCGGGTTCAATTCCCAGCACCCACATGGCGGCTAAGAACTATCTTTAAGCTGGGCATGGTAGTGCATGCCTTTAATCCTAGCACTCTGGGAGACAGAGGCAGGCGACTCTCTGTGAGTTCAAGTCCTGGGACCACCAGCTCCATCTCAGCGTCTTAAGGGCTACATTTGCTGCTTTTACAGAGGATGTGGGGCTTAGTTCCCAGCATCTACCCAACTAACAGCCACCTGTAGCTCCAGTTCTAGGGGATCCAGCATCTTCTTCTGACCTCCCCATTCTCTTAAGTGCTGGGATCACGGGCTCCATGAGAGTTCATGAACTCCAAGAGAATTCATTTCCATGCATGCAGGCAAAACATTCATACACATACAAATAAAAGTAGATTAAAAATAAAAGAGGGGCTGGAGAGATGGCCTAGCGGTTAAGAGCACCGACTGCTCTTGCAGAGGACCCGGGTTCGATCCACAGCACCCAAATGGTGGCCGAAAACCGTCTGAAACTCCAATTCCAGGAGAACTCCAGTTCCAGGGGAATCCGAGACCTTCTTCTGACCTCTGCGGCATTGCACGACACGGGTGCACAGACCTGCATGCAGACAGTACATTCATACACATACGGAAATAAATAAAATTAAATTAAAAAACTAAAAAAAATAAAAGAGTCAAGAATTCAGTATTATGATGTGCATCTGTATTTCAGCACTCACGAAGCTGGGACAAAGTGGATTCCTATTTCGAAACTAGTCTACTATAGAATAAGACCCCACCAGATAAATAAACATATTCCCTGAATCCAAGAGTAGTTTTATCTGACTACTCCTGGGAGACCTGACCCACTTCTAGGTCATCTCTGTATCCCCCCCAAACTGAGCTATAAAGCTGTGCTTTAAATATTGGCCTTCAGGGGCTGGAGAGATGGCCTAGCGGTTAAGAGCACCGACCGCTCTTACAGAGGACCCGGATTCGATCCCCAGCACCCACATAGCAGCCGAGAACCGTCTGAAACTCCAATTCCAGGAGAACTCCAGTTCTAGGGGAATCCGACACCCTCTTCTGACCTTCGCGGCATTGCACGACACGGGTGCACAAACTTGCATGCAGACAATACATTGATACACATACAGAAATAAATAAATAATTAAAAAAATAAAAAATAAATATTGGCCTTCAGTTTTAGTAAAAAGAAGCCACCCGTTGGAGTGTCCTGTCTGCTGTGATAAAGCCACTTAGGGGGGGAGAGGCTCTATCTGGGTTATACTTCCAGGTCACAGTTCACCTCTGGGGGGAGTCAGGGCTGGAACCTGAAGTAGACACTGTGGAGGATGCTACTTGCTGCTCACTTATAGCCTCACACTTACCTGGCCTTCTTACATAGCCCAGGACCTGCCTAGGGAGAGGTGCTGCCCACAGTGGGCTGGGTCCTCCTGAATCAGTAAAGACAACCAAGGCAGTCCCCACAGACATGCCATAGGCCAGTATGATCTGGGAACTCCCACAGATGAAACTCATTTCTCAGGTCACTCTGGGTTGTGCAGTTGACCAAATGCATAGACACGAGAAAGCCCAGGATGACCAGCTGCCTGTCACATCTGCACAGATGCCCCTCAAGTTACAAGGAGACCACACTGTGATGATACCATGTCAACTGGGAACATCATAAATCCACTCCTCCCTCCCCACCCTGTGTGTTCTTAACCTGTCTTGGACTGAGCTTTCTGCCCTGCATGCTGGCCTGTTGGATGTGGGGTGCAGCCCTTCCACTTCTAGGGTAGCCTGGAGCTGTGCTCGGGACAAAGGCCAGCAGCCCAGTGCTGCATACCAATGGCTAGGAAAAAGGTCAGCCTGGGAAGGAAGATGTTTACTGAATGTAAACCCTTCCCACCATCATGAAGTCGACAAATGTTAAGTTGGCGATCTGTCTTGGTTTGCAAATCAATCTGTTGGCGACTGTGTCACTCCGAACATGACAGGGTCTTGGTAAATCAGGAGCTAGTGAGTGGTGGGTGGGGGGCATGGCTGTGTTTACGTGGTGAGAAAGGTGGTCTTTGGTGCCTTCTAAAGGAGTTTCAGGGAAAAGATGCTGTTGAGATGTCAGCCATGGGGCAGAGGGATAGAGAAGCTGGTCTCTCTCTCTCTCTCTCAGAGGGTGGGATTAGGAGAGAGGAAACTGGCAATCATGAATGCCCTAGTCTGGGACGTATCCCTCCCAGCAGAACTGCCCAGCCTAAGGCAGGCTGAGTGGAAATGGAGGAAGCAATATGGCTTCCACCCCTCCTGCCCTACCTATCCTTACCTACACTGCTCAGTCATCAGCCCGAGCTACCTGGTGGTAGCTCTTCCCTCAGCCTCCCGTGACCTTCCTGCTCAAAGTCTCTCTTTTCAGTTGGAATCAGAACTCCCCCTGGCCCACTCCCTTATGCACCCCAAGAAATCTACCCCCTGGCCAACTCCACCCCCATGGCTCTTTGGAGGTTACTCTAGGGAGGCTCACCTCACTTTGACCTCAGGCAGTTTCAGGTCCCTGCCACGCTCACTGTGTCTGGCTCTTCTCCCCAGAGCCCTGCTGCAGACAAGTTTGAGAAGCTACTTGGGAATTCTAATACAGTCAGTAGCTCAGCAAGGATAACAGCATTTCATTCATTCATTCATTCATTCATTCATCCATCCATTTGTTGATTTGATTGAGGACTGAGCTTCCTGTACATGGTGATAGATGCTGGGGTTATACGCATGGTTTCTCATCTCAGAGGGCTGGGAGTTCAGGTAGGGGAGGAAGAAGAAAACCCTTAGAAAGACAGACAAAAGTGCTGTCTCTGAGGATAAGCTGCCTCACATCTGGGCACCAGGTGGGCAGTGGCGGAGTTACGCATCCATCTTGGTAGTTGGTGCCCCTGCCTAGTATCTGGAACATGGCAGGCATCGAGGCTTGTGTTCAGAATGGATTTCTGGGCAAAAGGTGGTCTTTGTGGGCACCCCAAGTTACCTAGGACAGATGGACAACGCAGCTGGCTCAGGCATTCCCTCCAGACTACTCCCTAGATGATTAGCAGCTGCTCAGTGTGGCCTCAAGATGCCTTGTTTGCCTCCTGTTGGCTCTGTTTCAGGTATGGCAGATCCTTTTCTAGACAAGGACAGGAGAAGCAAGGTCCACTTGATCCATATGGAACCTGGCCAGTTACATCCAGAGTTTCCCACAGATCAGATGTCAACTTGTGGAGTGGAAAAGAAATTACACCCATGTATTTAATGTCGCTCTTTGTGTGTCTGAGTCAATTTTTCCTGTGGCTGATTCTTGTACTTTACTATGCTTTAGGACAACTGGAAGTCACTCTGTAATGCTCTCTAGTAAATACTTAACTATACTGAGAGAGAAGTGAAAGCTAAATCAGCAAACACAAAGGGGGGCAGAGGCAAACACCACTGTTATCTGATGAAATATCTGTTAACCATTGTAAAATAAATTAAACAGGTAAGACTGTCTTAACCCTTGCTTGCAATATCTCCTTCTATACGCTCATTGACTCTGACTAGAAAAGAATTTCCTGTAATGGGTTCTGTAGTAATAGACATTTGTGCTGAAAGTCACATAGGCTGCGGTCTAAACCCACAATGTCTGAACTTAAGAAATGACTTGAAAAACCCTATTGAAGTCTATGGATTTCTGTAATCAGGGCCCAGAACATCAGCCTGTTAGCTCATCTAGGTCCGATAGTGTAATAAAAAGCGAGAGTTCTCCAACTTCCCGGGTGAGAGCTTGATTTCTCATCTGCCTGATTTTCTATAACAGTTGTGTCTGCATGGGCGAGTGTGGGGACCATGGGACAGGAGGACTTGTGACTCTCATCAACAGAAGAGTTGGAATAGTAGAGAGGGCAGGAAGTGTAGTGACGACAGACTTATATATCCCTGCCACCCTCTGCATGGAAAAGTTACCTTCCCATGCGTGGGGGTCTCCCAAGCTGAACCTTTGAGTCCTGGGAAATAAGGACCCATGTACCGTTTATCCTTGCAGTTTGGCCTCCAGCACAGGGCAGAGAGGAGCCTGCACCAAGCCTGGCAGATGAAGGAGGGGGTCTCTTCTGGAGTCTGGAACCTGGGGTAGGAGAACACTTAAGCTTGCTCAGAAGCTCCCATGTCATCTGGGTTTGGGAGACCACATCAGATTTCTGCAAAGGGCCCACGGTGCCAGGATGAATCTCGGCTTCTGCTTTGAGGCCTTGCCTTGTGCTCACTCTCCTCTCTGAAGACTCTTGATAGAAGCTGGCTTTGCCACCCCCAGCCTGGGCTCCAGGTGTGTCAATCTCTGAAGGAGGTGCAGGATAGACCTCCCCCACTGTGTGGGAAGCATCCAAACCCCTTGGCAGAGGTTCCCAGGCTGGGCCATTCCCTCAGTCTTGCTGATGGAGTGGTTGGGTCATTTAGCATCACTTGTCTGCTCCCTCTTGTGGTGGGTGGAGATGGTTTTGCTTATCTACCTTGCGGGAGTTGAAGGGGGGCGTGGTAGAAGGTCTGATGGTCATTTGTGAGTTGTCACCACAGAGCTGCTATTCTAAATCCATCACTCTACCCACCCCTTCCTTGACATTGTGCACATCCCATGAACGTCTGGATGTTCTCTGAGCATGGTGTCCTATCTCCCATAATTCTGTTTTCATGGGAAGTAGGGAAAAGGTTCAATGTAGTGGTTGAGTAGTGGCTCTCGGTGGAAGGAACACTCCACTGAGGACATTCATCCATGACTGAAGATAATCTTAATGTCACACCAGTTGGGATGAGTTAATCAGCTTGGTGTCACTATGACAGAATGCCAGAGAACTACTGTTATGAGGTGTTCCCGAATCTCCAGCACCTCAGCCAGGTGTTTTGTTGAATGTGTTCTAATGATTTATTTGGTTCATGGCTTCAGAGGTCAAGTGATCATAGAGTAGCACAGTAAACATGGTAGGAACATGTGGAAATGGGGCACTAAGCTTATTGCAGTCAGGAAAGAGGAGAGAGAGAGAGAGAGAGAGAGAGAGAGAGAGAGAGAGAGAGAGGAGAATGAGAGGAAGAGAGAGAAAAAGAGCTAGAGTAAGAAGAGACAGAGAAAGGGAGAAGAAAGAGAGAGAGAGAGAACCTTTGGAGAGGGTCTGATGGACACACAGGGAGCCCAGCTTTCATGGTGGTTAGAGGCTGCAGGAACATCCTCAGCTGATGGTAAGCAGAGAAGGGAAACCCCCAGAGAAGGGAGACCCAAGCCTCACTGCAGCTGAGGAGCCTTGAGATTCAGGAACAGGAGAGGAAGGAGAGTGTGGTCCGAGGGGGTGTCTGCCATTGTTCAGAGGGGCACCCAACCAAGCCTGGGGTGTGGCATGTGGAAGGGACGACTCAAGTGGAATAAGGACCCTGAGGTCCCTGGGTAAACCACTGGGGTCCCTCAGAGGTAACGGTGGACTGTGGTCCCTGGCTCGGTGACAGTAGGTTGGTGTTTCCGGGAGTGACCAGAATGGTCAGGATGGATCGTGTATGTGGGTCTTTCTGGGGGTCCCGGGTGGCACACAAGTAAGCCTAGCTGAGCTGCTTAGAAAACCAAGACTGAGTCTTCGTGTGGGGGACCCTAGCAGTTCCAGAAGAGGGTGGTGTCCTTGTGTGTGACAGGCCTTGCTGGACAGCAGGGGCAGTGTGGTACTTGTGACCGTAGGAGGCTGGTGAGAGGATGGATGTTGGGGTACAGTTGACAGTCCTGCTCACACAAGGAAAAAATAAAACAGGCATTGTGCTGTCAGCTGAGCCTGATCCACATGACCCCAGAGGACCTGGTCAACCCAGGCCAGGTGCCTGCAAGCTGTGATGACCACTTGTCCATTGGGATGGGGAGGGGAGATGCATGCCCCCCAGGACAGCAGTCCTGCTGCGAACCAGCATAGTTCCTTCTAGGCATGCACTCCCAACCTCTGGCTCTCACCCTCTGGCCTGGCTGACCTAGATATTATGGAGCGAGGCCACACTTGCAGTGGTGTGCAAGGGAGAGTGCACTCACTGTAGGGGTGTAAGGGGGGATGGGAGGGCTGAACACCCAAGCCAGGGAGGATGTCCCTGGATGCTGCCCTAGTCCAGCCACCCCCGTGAGTCTGTTTTTGTATGGAACACTTGCACACTTGTAGGAAACACTTGTATGAAGCCGCAGCAACAAAGCACCTCTCGCTCGTTCTTCTCAAAGCTGTTTATTATTCAGGCAGGCAGGTCTTGTCAGAACGCCTCAGGCAAGCAAGCTTCTCCCTCAGACTAGAAAGGAGAGAGTGTGTGTGTCTCTCTATCTAGAAAGTCCCTCTATTTATCCACCTTCCCAGCCCAGGTTACGTGGCTGGTCTATTGGTATCATCTGGCCTGATCTTGTATACAGGGTGCACCTGCACAGCTCAAACGGTGAGCGTGGATTTACTTTGAGGTAGGAGGGAATCAGGTGTTAATCATAAGACTCAGGTGTTAGTCATAAAACTTTGCTAAAGTCTCGGGTGCCTTCTTAGGACTGTCGCCACACCTGCTCCCCACATGTTTTCAGCACACAGTAGGATCCCAGGCTCCCTGTTGAGTCTGAGATGTTTCCATGGCAGCCAACCTGGAGGGCTCCCATGGAGCCAGCTACAGCAAGGGCTCCTGCCTGAACAACATTGAGCAGGAAACACTCAGGGTTCTGAGGTATCTTGGTCCCTCCTGGCCAAGATGATGTGGATTGGAAGCAAACCAGAGGGTTCTCCCAGCCTTGGGCATGATCCTGCAGGACTTATTTAGGTCTTTAAGTGACCCAGGAGATGGTTGTGATGGTTAGCTTTAATTGTGAACTTAGCACAATGTAGTATCCCCCTGAGAAGAGATCCTTAATTGAAGGATTATCTGGATCAGGCTGGACTGTGGGCCTGTCTGTGATAGATTGTCTTGATTGTTAGTTGATGTAGGAAGGTCTGGTCCACTGTGGGCAGAACCATTCCCTAGGCATGGGTTCTTGAACAGTAAGTCAAGAGCCTGGGTGGCTCCACACTTTGATTCCCTGTCTACTCTTGACTGTGCATTTGATGCTTTAAGTTCCTGCCGTGACTCCCAGAGAACCTCCAACCCACAAGCTGCATCACTGGGGCTGTTCCTTCTTCCTACACTGTCAACCCTTGTAGAAACTTCTACTTGTATTTCTGGAACTTTCATCTCATTTGGCTTCCTCTTCTTGGGTCTCATCTCTATGTGGAGGGGCTCAATGTAGAGTGCTTGCCTACTGTGTGCACAGTTCTATGTTCTATCCTAGGCACTGACAAAGAGCTTTTTTGGGGACACTGGTGAGTGAGGCATGGGTCCACATGTGTCACATGGGTCCACACATGTCACATGGATCCACACATGTCACATGGGCCCACATGTGTCACAAGCATCCCTCGCTGCGGACTGACTATATTGTGTCTCTTACTGTGCCAAATCTCTCACTTCTGATCTGACTGTATTTGAAGATGGTGCCTCGGGGTGTGGGAAAATCCAGCTTAAATTGCTAGCTCCAGCTAGCACACCTCAGGACACCACGTTGCCGAAGGTCTGACCCTGCCCCAAGGAGGAGCAAGCAACCTGGCCTAGGTGCATGATGCTGGGTGGGGCAATGGTGTGCAGTGGCATGGAGTTGGGGGACTTATGATTGGCTCTGGGAACTGACATCATTTGGTTTATAAAAGCAAGCTGTAGCAAGGAATAAATTTGAATTTCATACTAACATCATCACAGAATTCCTGGCCATTATTTTTATTAATTATTGTGTGCATACAGGCTAAGGTAGGCCTGCATTTCATTTGGGTGGCCGGTGGGTTGGAAAAAGGCTCCCCTTTGCGGACCACTAATCTGGGTAGCTGGTATTGTGAGTGGGCATAGGCTAAAGGGAGGCCAACAGCCATCAGCCTGAAATTCCTGTCCAGAGTTCAGCAGTCTCTGGGCAGGTGGGAAGTCATGGCCAAGAGTGGGACACGTGCTTTGTGGATCCAGGCTAAGAGCCTGAGTTGGAAGTACATTCAGGCCAGGCTACAGGAAGTAGCCAGCTGGCCTCTGTGCTGAGGGGTCAGCTCCCCACAGTGTCCACAAGGGGGCACTATGTTCCCCTTCCCTTAGCAGGGCAGCATGGTCCTATTCGGCATAAAAAGAAAGCTTCCTCCTCCAACTTGATTGAACAAACAACCTGTCAACCTCCACTGAATGGTGGGACTGTGGGGGTTTGGGCACAACAGTCTATAGATTGGTTTTGCACGAAGGATGCTTATACTCATGGATTATCACTTATAGCTAAAAAATGAAAAAAAAAAAAACCTGAAAGATGCAGGACAGTTATGGCAGAATACATGATCTGGGATGGGGTGGGGGTGGGGGGGAAGGGAAAGGGAAATATTGCCTGATTCTGAATTGGAAAATGATGTATTAAAATGCACCAAACCATCATAAAACATTAAATTAAAAAAAAAAAAAAAGAAAGACGGACCATTCATGAGCTTTGCAGGAAACAGGAAATGGCTGGAGCTAGAGGGCACATCATGCTGACGTGAAGTAACGTCCCAGAAAAACAAGACGAAAAAAAATGGTATCTCTCATCTGTGGATTGCTAGTGCCAATTACCAGTTGTAAGTATTTCTTGTGAGGGCCCCTAGCTTTTGTCCAAAGCAGTTTGGGTGATGATATTGGAAACAACAACAAACCAACACAACAGAAAGATGCATCAAAAGACCTGACCTAAACCAGGAACTTCTGCTCAAAACAGTCAACTTCCTCATGGCGGACACTATTGAGAAAGACTGAGAGAAAGGAGATGTGAAAAATGATGTTTGGCAGGAATGCGGAGCTTCTGGACGGGGTGGGGGGAATGGGCGGGGTGGGAACACGGGTCTAGATTTGTTAAAAAATATAAAATAAATTAAAAAAAAAACTCCAATAAAAAAAAAAAAAAAAAAAAAAAGAAAGCTTCCTACATTGAGGAGGTGGTTAAGGTTAAATTAAGTCATAAGGGTGGGACCCTCATCCCACAGGACGAGGAGCCAACAGAGCTCTCTCTGCCACCAGGGAATGAAGAGAAGCATCCCTCCACAGACCAAGATGTCAGAACTCCTTAGGCATGGCTCTCTAGGTTGCTTAGACATGATATTCGAGGTTCTAGACTATGATAGGCGGCTGCTGCTCTGGCTTGGTCCATCTGTGGTGCTCTGTTGCAGGTCAGAGCTGACTCATGTCCCCATCGTCATGAGTCAGGGAGGTTTCACCTGTCTATGGGATCAGGTTCCAAGCGAGAAGGTGGCTTCGGTACACTCACTCCTTTCTAGCCTCTGGTGACTTGTTTTTCCTCCAGGTTTTGTTTTGATTTTGGCATCTCCATGGATGCAAACAGCCATGGGGCCCCAGGCTCTGCACATACCCCACTGAGCGGCTGAACACCTCAATCTGCCTTGCAGGAGGACGCTGGTGTGATGATAAATCTCCATTGTCAAGTTGACTGGATTTTGAGTCACCATGGAAACACACCTCAGGAAGTGTCTATGAGAGCTGTTCCAGAGAGGAGGGGAGACCCACCCTGAATGTGGGTGTTCACCGTCCCATGGGCTGGGGGTCTATGGGCTGAATATAAAGGAGAAAATGAGCTGAGCATCAATATTCTTCTCCCTCTGCTTCCTAACTGTGTATGCAATATAATCGGCCACCTCTCTCTTTTGCTGTCCTGCCCTTCACCACCTTGACGGACTGCACTCTTGAACTGTGAACCAGCGTAAGCCCTTCACTGCTTAAGTTGCATTGTCAGGTATTTTATCTCAGCAGTGAGGGGAGTCTCTAACAGCAGGTCTCCATTTTACCTGCTGCTCAGCCTGTAGCTATTTAGGAGATGATACATTGGCGCACCCATGCTCTGTGAGGCCTTAATGTTCCCTTAGACCCTCCATAGAGGGATGGCCTCTTACATCTCTTCATTTTGTTCAACAAATATTTGCATTTCTGAGTAGCTGTTATATACCTCCATCCTGTTACAGATGCAGGGGAGAAGAAGAAAAGTTGCCGGCTGACATCTGTGTTTTCTGTTGCTTCTGTCTTGCTGGGGGTAGCATCTACTCCTCAACAAGAAAGATAGATGTTTCAGAGACAATAGAACAAGTACCCTGACAGAGCTTCTGGGGAGTAGAGGCAGGGGTTGGGGAAGGTTCCCTGAATTATGGAGAATTGAGATGTGACTAGACATCAAGGAAAAAGATCAAACAGATGAAGAGCAGGGTGTGTGTGTGGGGAGTTGCAGTGCAGAAGCCTTGGCATGGGGCTGATTATAGAAGGCTGGCATGGACCTCTGTCCATGTGGGCCCCACAAGGGGTCTGAAGGTCTCAAAGAAAGCCTTGAGTAGGGTGTACCCAGGAGGAAGGAGGAGCTGGCTCAGGGCACACCTCCAAGAGGATGTGGAGTCCGCCCTCCTTCTCCCGGAGCCCTGGCAGTTCAGTCCGATGACTTAATCCTGAGCACCACCTGCATCAGTGATTTTACATCGCTGTGACCAAGACCTCTGTGAGAAATAGCTTAAGGGAGGAGAGATTTATCTTAGTTTACCATTTCAGTCATGATTTGTACTCAGGGCAGGGAAGACGGTGGAGGGCTCTGCCTGTGCTGGTGGGAGGATGAGGCTGAAACTCTTGGCTTCACCAAGCCACAGGCCAGGAAGCAGAGTACACAGGGGTGCCAGGCAGGGTGGTATCACTTTGGAAGGCACAGCCCCTCAAACCCACTTCCCACAGCCAGGTCCTGCCTCTGGAAGGTTCCATAGCCTTTCCAAAAATAGGTGGGAAAGTGTTCAAAGCAGGGGCCTCGGGACATTTTAGATCCAATCCGTAGCATTGCTCTTCAGATGTTCACCCGTCTCCCTCCCTCCTCCTTCCCTCACACCCCTCACACCTCATCCCCCACCCCTTACTTGTCCTTGATCCCTGCCTCTACTCTCCACTCTCTGGGGCCTCCTTGTGAAGCCAGACAACTGGTTTCTCTGTTTCAGAACCTTCCAGTGGCTTCCATCTCATTCTGAGCAAATAAATGCCAAGACCTTACGATGGCTGCAGAGATGAGACAGGTGCCCCCCCCTGCCCCCTCTACCTCTTTGGGGGACCTTTGGTGTCTTCTACCTTCCTTCTACCTGAGCCCTCCAGCAACCCCATTCCAGGCTTTTCTTAGTAGATGTTCCTTATTTAATGGTGTGATTCAAAGCTCGGGGCAGTGGCCTTCATTAAGGACCTTTGGCAGGTGTGGGGTCTTGCAGTGGGGAGGGTACTTGATAGGACTCCAAACATAGCATGCAAAAGAGGGGGCTTCCAGCTGCTCAGCAAGCTAGCACAGGCAAAGTCAGCAAGAGGAAGTACCCAGGCCACCGCGCTCACAGGCAGCCTGCCGAAGGGAGGCCAGAAAAGCCTGGCTCCGAAGGCGGATGGGAACCAGGAGCCCAGTCCGAAAAAGCAAAGTGGGATGGTGCAGCCATGCCAGCCTCACTGAGGATTGCTGAAGGCAGGTCAGCATGACCAGAGCCCACCAGGGGCGAAGGAAGCTGAGGAGCCAATCAGACGTGGAGGATGGAGATAAGGAGGTACCGCCAAGTTGACTGGCAGTGTGTTTTTTTTTTAATGTACATGTATGTCTCTGTGTGTCTACCACATATGTATAGGTGCCTGCAGAGACCAGAAGAGTTCAGATCCCTTAGAGCTGGAGTTAAGGTGGTTATGAGCTGCTCAATGTGGGTGCTAGGAGCCAGATTCAGGTCCTGTGGGAGAGCAGCAAGTGCTTCTAACTCCTAAACCATTTCTATGGACCTGATTCTATATTACTATTTAAAATTACATGAGTATGTGTATCTCTGGGTGGATATATATATACACACATATATATGCATATACATATATACATGTACATATATACATATACATATATATACATACATATCCACTACACACACATATATATATATATATATATATATATATATAGCAGATGTCCACAGAGGCCAAAGGTGTCTGATTTCCCTTGAGTTAGAGTTACAGGCAGTTGTGAGCCACCCAATGTGGGTGCTGAGAACTGAGCTCGGATCCTGTGCAAAAGCATTATATGCTCTTAATTGCTGAGCCATCTCTCCCACCCCTGGAAGTGTTCTTGCTAAATGTGGATTTCATTAGACAGTGTGCAAATGGGCCCAGGAGAAAGTTCAGGAACCAGGTAGAGACCGTCACTCGTCTTCCTTGTTCCTGGACGGCCTCCTTCCAGCCAGTTTGGAGCTAATTCCAGAGTCCTGCCAAAGAGCGGGCAGGCAGAGGAGAGCAGGGATATCCAGACTCTAAAGACCCTCCCCACATACAAGATGGAAGGCTGCAGAAAATACCCACCTTGGCTCAGCCTCCAGAGTTTTCATGGGAACAGCTTCATATGAGGTGAAGAAGTGGGAGCCACGAGGATCTTCTGCTGAACCTTCACCAGAGGTATGACCGTGAGGTTCAGGACAGGCTGAACTTGCAGCTTGTCCTAGGTGGAGGGTTGAGGTCTGGTTGTGTTATTTTAGATCTAAGGTCAGATGGAGTCTTGTTCAAGATGGCATAGTCCAGCCAGGACTGAGCAGTGGACATTCATGCATCAAGGAAAGTGTGGCTCTCTTCTGCCACAGGCTTTGTCCAAGCTTGACAAGCTGTCCCAGACTCCGCAGGAACAAGTGGACATTGAAGTGGGGCAGCTGCCCTCTGCTGGGCATGGGGCACATATATATATTTCTGTTTATACTGTACCAGGCCAGGGGAATCTCAGAGACAGACAGGGAGGGTGACCTTGATCTTTTGCATACCTGGGCCTTACAGAAAGGCTGAACACTGTGTTATATTAACCACCCCCAGCCTGTGTCCTGGGTTACCTCAGGACCTCAGGGAGTCTCTGTTCTGTGAGCCTGGCCAAAGGCATCCTCTGTACTTTACTCCTATGTAGAACTAGCTGTGGAGAACTCCCTATAGTTGAAGCCAGGAAAGTTTCAGTCCGTTTCCTAGGGAACACACCACAGGTGCCCCCCCCCCACTGCCCAACTCTCTATCTTTCCATTTTGTTCTGTGGACTGGTATCTTGGCTGTGATTTCTCTCCGGTCCTCCTGACCTAATTCCAATTTACTTGCGGGATTTTCTTATTTCCTCCAGACTCTGACTCTGATACATGAGGCTGTTTTATCACGGGGTGATTTTAAACTTCCTGCAGAGACTTTCCGTGGCTTCCCATTTTCTGGGTTTCCTTTGAGTTTCAGCCAGCACCCATGTGAGGAACCTGGACGCCGCTGGCTGTTTGTTGAATTATTCAAGCTGCTTTCTTACTATTCCCTTCGTGTTGGTCCATACTGCCAGAGGTATGACTTACATGGTAAGCTGATGGCCTACTGGGTGCCGGGTGTAGGTGGTGGCATGGGAAGAAGCTGAGCAGGTACAGTTTGCTCAAGGCAGGACCACGGGATGATCACAAGATATAAGACATGGATGTGGCCAACAGGTCCTTGGAACACGGTGAAGGAGAAGTCCCAAACAGAACAGGGTGACAGAACCCATGGATTTCTCAGTGTTGGCAGAGAACAAAACAATATTGTGATAATTCACTGACTGATCCAATAAATACTTGCTGGATATGGATCACTGTACTGGGAAAAGAGCGAGGCAGGCAGACACCATCCACCCATAGCCTGTCATCCACCCACTTACACATCCACACAATTTATTCATCCACTCATTTGTTCATCCATCCATCAAACTTTTTCACCCATCTGCCCACCCATCTGTCTATCCATCCATCCATTCATCCATCATCTATCTATTAATTTATCATCTGTTCACCATCTATTTAATCATTTACTGACCCACCTACACACCCATCCCTCCATCCATCAATTCACAATCCATCATTTATCCATCCATTTATATATACATCCATCTACTTATCCATCTACCTATCCATTCAGTCCACTCATTCACCTGTCTTCACCATCATCTACCCATTCATCCAACTACCTAACCACCAATACACCCACCCATTCACTCATCTATCTCCAACCCATCTGTTTATCTTCCAGTCTACCCATCATCTATCCATCTATCCATCCATCCATCCACCCATTACTCATCTATCCATTCAGTATCTATCTATCTATTTATTTATCTATCTATCTATCTATCTATCTATCCAAACAACCATATATTCATCCATTCATCTATCCACTATCTATCCATTCATCCTTCCACACATCTATCCATCCATCCATCCATCTATCCATCCATCCATCCATCCACCTATTACTCATCCATCCATTCAGTATCTATCTATCTATCTATCTATCTATCTATCTATCTATCTATCTAACAATATATTCATCCATTCATCTATCCACTCATCCTTCCACACATCCATCCATCCATCCATCCATCCATTACTCATTCATCCATTCACCAGCCATCTATCTGTCCATATATTCACCCAGTCATCAGTCCACCTACCCATCCACACATCCATCCATTCATCTATCTATTCATCCACCCACCTATCCATCCATTTATCTACCTATCTACCCACCCACCCATCCATCCACCCATCTCTCCATCTATCTTCTCATTTATCTACCCATCATCTATCCATTTATTATTCATCCATATATCCATTCATATACCCATTCCTTCATGCATGCATGCATCCATCTATTCACATGTCTGGCCTTCTCTCCATCCATCTCCCTATCCCCTCTGTGCTAAACATTCTTTCAGGCAGCCTGAATAAAGTTATAAATAAGACAATGAGCTTTCATGAAACTTTTACCTTTATGAGCAAGATAGGTGAGATTGGCCTATCAGAAAACAGGACTGCATAGAAAGGACCAGGAGCCTCCCCATGATTATCAGGGTGACTGAGATGGTGAGTGTCTACTGGGACACAGAGCACCTGAGTTGGAGAGAAGACTTCTCTCCCAATGGAAGGGTCGCTGAGATCTTGGCCCATGGATGGCTCAGTTCATACCTGTGATGGTTAATCCTGGGTGTCAACTTGACTGGACTAAGGAACAAATAAGAGAAAAAGGGTCTTCTGATTGGACCGCCTCAACCCAGATGACCCACCCCAAATGTGGGTGTTACCTTCTGCCGGCAGGCAGTATTTAAGGCCATGGCAGAAGGAGCTGGTCCCTTTTTCTCCTGCGGCTTGCCTCTCTCATCTGGTGAGTTTGTCTTGCTGCTGTGATCAACCTTTCAGATCCCAGCGTGTACTGAGACTGGCAGATCTCCTGGGATCCATTTGGGCCTTCAGCACTAGATTGGGACTACTGAGACATCCAGCCTTGCAGACTGAGCAGTTCCCTGGATTCTCTCGGCCTTTTCAGTGTGGTGCAGCTACTGTTGGACTCCTTGAACTCTGTCATGTGAGCAAATCAATAAATTGTATATAGCTATATATATTCGTCCTGTTACTTCTGTTTCTTTAGAGAACCCTGACTAATACAATACCTTACCTAGAAGTGAATACAGTCTTCATGTTGGGTATGTGGGACCAGACAGTGCAATAGAGGTACACGCCAAGGACATGCTTGGGCATTTGAGGACAAGCAGTGTTTCCTGTCTTTCCCAAGAAAGGGGACCCACCAGCTGGTATTTGCCACCCTCTAGGACGAGGACTGGATGACTCACAGTGCTGGCCAGCAGTCAGCCAGCCTGAAGGACAGCGTAATCCAGGCTCCATTTTCCTTTCCTTGGCTGCAGAAATCAATAAAGGATTAGACCCGGCCCTTGTCATTGACATTTGATTGGTTTTAGAATTTCAAAGGATGTTAATTTTAAGATGGCAGCATTTGGGGATATTTCATTATCATCCATTAGAACAGGGAGACCATCAAGTATTTTAATCTGGGGGACTGAATTATTTAGGGTCTGGCGTTGACGTGCCTAATGAAATACGCTTTCTCTTTCTTTGGGGGGTCCATATCTGGCTATGGAAATTATTCATTAACACAGAGTGCGAGAGAGTGCCCTTCTATTAGGGCCATTAAAATGTTCTATTACTGATGATCTATAAAGGGAAAAACACCGATCAGACTCCACCAGGCACACTGGAACATTGGGAATATCATTAATTTTAATGATCTGGTTCAAAATCGCAGAGCCATTAAAATAAAACTTCAAGTTTGGGGGAGGAGGAAGGGTGCAAAGGAAATGCACTCTAAATTATTGCTAACGAGTGGGAAATATTTAAATCATGCTAAATTGACCTTAAAGTCTTGCCTAATACTCTCCTCAGACACATATTATCTTGGTTCATTTCCTGTCGTCCATGCTTGGTCAGGGCCTCTTTTCTCTGTGAAGAGTCGCACGGGTCCACTGAACAGGATGTCTTTGCTTTGGCCCATGTTCTGAAGCTCGCCAGTGAAGCCTCCCAGAGAGCCCTGGGACCCACAGGGGGAGGGGCCCTCAGATTTCCGTGCATTGAGAGACCAGCTTGTGGAAGGAACTGACCAGAGTGGAGGGCTTGACAAAGCCGTTCCTGAGACATGGTTTGCACCTATAACCAAGAGCCTTTGAAGACCACATGCTCGCTCCATGACATGAGGGTGAAGGGACATGGCTTTCCCTCATGCCTCGGTCCTCAGGCTCAGTGGTCAGGGCGCTGGAAGCTGCAATAGCCTTTGTGGGGGGCATCACAACAACCTTCAAGGAATGGAGGCAGTACCAGATTGCAGCCAAACTGATCAAGGACATTTTCCGGGGTGTTGGGATTGGAAACTAGAAGGGCCTGTGTTCCATGGTCAGTGTCAGAGTCACCTGACCCCCTCCCCCTCCTCTAGTGTCTAAAAGAGTAAAGAAATAAGACATCAAGAAGAAACCGGACATCAAAGCCTGCTGGGTTTCTACTGCTGACCAGCAGGGTGACCAGGGCAGCTGGCTTTGTCCAAGCTCCTGGCTTACTCTCTTCTCATTGTTCAGGACCCAGCCTAAATGTCACCTCCTTCAAGAGGGCTCCTGGGCCATCCTTCTTCCACAGGGAGAGCCTCCTCTCTCTTCCCCAATTTCCCTCTGTAATCTTCTCATAATACTCAGGGTCATCTGCAATCATTTCTTATCATTTTAATTATTTTATTTTATTCCTAAACTTTACTGTGTCTCAAAAAAGACAAAAAAAAAAAAAAAAAATCTATATATATATATATATATATATATATATATATTTAATTTATAAGTCTGTAGTGTTGGTGACATTACTGGGTACACAGTAGGCAGTTTGTGAGGACGCTGTGAAATGAATGTAGGTGAGTGAACGGCTGTCAGTTCGGCCCCTTCTTACACACCAGCGTAGTCAAGCCATCCTATGCAGGCGGCCATCCCAGCCGCTGCAGAATTTGTATCAGGAGTGTTTCCAGCTGGTTCGCAGCACCGAGAGCAATAACAACTGTGGTTGCTGTCTATATTTATACAACACCCTTCCTTTCCCTTGTGTTTTTATTTGCTGTCTTCTCCTGTCACCATGGCAACACCCATCCAGAGTAACCAGAAAATTCCCACTTAAATAAAAATCGTGACTAAGACACAGAGAAGTTAAGAGACAGGACTCCAGCCCCGTTGTATACCAGTGGTGCCATAAGGCCTACATTCTCAGGTTTTACTATCTGGTCTGACTCCCCTCACAGCTCAACCTCACAGGCTCCTGTGATACTTTGAAGTTTCAGCATACTTAAAAAGGACTAACAAAAACATTTAAATCCATTGTTGGCAGTGGTGCATGGGGACCTTTCATACACGCCTATGTGCACCCTCGCACCCTTCCACGGGGTGGACATACAAAGACCCCAGGGGGACTGGGCTACCCAACAACTAGCAACTGGTCAGTGCAAGATATTTCAAGGTGGGGTGAGGGCTCTGTGAGAACAAGCTTTGGCCAACCTGCCAAGATTGAGAGTACTGAGAGGAGAAACAGCGTGCCTTGATCAGCTGTCCTCTCATGGGCCCATCTACTGACCACCAGTGTGTGAGTGAGATCACCAGAGACTGTCCAATCCCTGCCCAGATCCAAGAACTTCTCTGCTGACCCATAAAGGCATGGTTTAAGCAGGCATATTCTGGGGTGGTTTGTTTAACACTGTAACTGACTGACACATACCCATTGGCTGAGTGCTTATTGGAAGCTTCAATCTCAAGCCTGTTGTTGGTAGGGTGGCACACATCTCCTGTGGCTTGGCTATGATTTAAATGTGTCATCCAAAAGTTCATGTACTGGAGCTTACTCCCCAGTTAAGAGGTGATGGCGTCACAAGAAGGTCATTGGGTTTTCATGTCATCACGTGATCTCTCCGAGCTGCTGGGACTTGGCCCTTCACTCTGACAGGAACCAGCCCAGGGGAGCATGTCCTCATGCTGTATGTCTCCAGCCTCCAAGAAACCAAGCTATATAAATTTTTTCTATAAAGTATCCAGCATCCTTGCCACCCGACCCAGCCATACCACTCCTAGGCATGTACCCTCAAGACTCACCCCACCACAGAGATACATGCATGGCCATGTTTATTTCAGCTCTCTTCACAATATCAAGGAGCTGGAACCAACCCAAATGTCCCTCAACTGATGAGTGGATAGAGAAAATGTGGTACATCTACACAATGGAGTTCTATGCAGCAGGAAAGAAAGATGACATCACGAGCTTTGGCAGGAAAATGGCTGGAGCTAGAAGACATCATGCTGAGTGAAGTAACACAGTCCCAGAAAAACAAACAATGAATGGTATCCCTCACCTGTGGATGCTAGTGCCAATTACCTAGTTGTAAGTATTTCTTATGCATGGCCCCTTGAGCTTTTGTCCAAGCAGTTGGGAGTGATGCATATTGGAAACAACAACAACAACAACAACAACAACACAAAGAAAGACTTCATCAAAAAGAACTTGACTTAAAACAGTGAACCTCTGCCCTAAAACAGTCAACTTCCACATGGAGAATATTGAGAAAGATTGAGAAAGAGATGAAAAGCATGTTTGGCAGAATGCACGAGCTGTAGTGGGGTGGTGGGATGGGGTGAGGACACGGGTCTAGATTTGATAAAAAACATATATAAGCAGCACTAATAGTTATGGTAGGTTACTTTGAAATAGACACATATGTTTGGATGATATGTTAATCCATGAATTACATTTTTACCCCCCTGATAAATATGACAGGTCTTACTGTGGCTTTATAACATCCCAACCTGTAAGAGGATGTAAGCTTGTGGTATCAGCCATGGGTTATTCCTGCCAAGGAGAGAGCCAATAGCCAATTATAGATTTGGGATATACAGGCACATGCTGCCCTCTGCTGCACAGTATTTCAGGCAGGTGAGAGTGTAGCTGGTGCTGACGGTCGGTCTTGCTTGACTCAGGGAGACCCATATTTGCTTTATTGGTTAGTGCCTTTGGTAACACTCTTGGCATACCTATATATCTAAGTGCTTGTGCTTCATTAGTAGGATCGAAAGGTTGACTTCTGAACAAACTGTCAGCCCATGAAAGGAAAACAGCCATAATTGACCAGAATCCAAGTTCAACAGCTCCAGGAGAGAGGGACAGTTTTTGCTTCTCATCCACCTGTGCCCCTTTTCTAAGCCTAGGGGAAACAATCTGTGGAAGAGGGGCGTGGTAGAGTGTAAGGCTGCAATTGGGGTTAATGGTGAAAACACAGCGGATGTAGTCTGGACACTCATTTGATCAACTTGATTGAACAAACACCATGGTCACCCCCCACTGGATGGTGGGACTGTGTGGGGGTTTGGGCACAACAGTCTGCGAGATTGGTTTTGCACGAAGGATGCTTTACTGATGGATTATCACTTATAGCTAAAAAATGGAGAAAAAAAACCTGAAAGATGCAGGACAGTTATGGCAGAATACATGATCTGGGATGGGGTGGGGGTGGGGGGGAAGGGAAAGGGAAATATGACTGATCTGAATTGGAAAATGATGTATAAAATGCACAAAGCATCAATAAAAATTAAATTAAAAAAATAAAATTTTTGATGTAGAGGAAAAAAAAATATATATATATAAATAAATAATTTTTAATAAAGTATCCAGCCTCCAGTATTTTGGTATTGGAGCACAAAATAGACTATTGCAAAGATCCAGGTGGAATATAAATTTATTTCTGGACTCAACTGAGTATGTGATTAGCCTAAGGCACCAGAAACCTGGGGAAGCTCATTACTTGTGGCGAATGTCCTGAGGGGGTAGAGAGAGAGGAGAGAGAGAGAGATAGATAGATAGAGAGAGAGAGAGAGAGAGAGAGAGAGAGAGAGAGATCTAGACCTGGAAAAACCTTTATAAGCACCCAGACTGGTATACGTGGCTCAGCCACAAGGATGGAGCTGGGTAAAAGAGAAATAAAGATCAAGACCCCTCACTCACACACATGTGTCTCCTCACTCTGTCTTTCCACATCCCTTTTTCACAATCCTTTCGATAAAAAAAATGACCTTTTGAGAGGTCGTGGTCATTATTTTTTCTAATTGTGACAGAACGAACCAGTCAACTGGATGTAGAACCAGATTTGAAAGGATGTGGTAAGAGAGTGGTTAATTAAAAAATGGGCCCCATCACATTCAGTAATTGACATAAAGGGCTATTTGCACAAGGAAAATCTGTAATTTTCAATTAGCATAAAATAAGAAATGGCTCATGACAATTGATATTATGTAATGGTGAACATAGAAGAGTGCTTAGTAGAGATGGGGTGCTGGGGAGACCTTCTGCTAGGACTTTCCTGGGGACTGAAGACCCTGTCAGGTGAGGGCAGTGCATTATAGTGTGAAGGTCATCACGGTGTGAAGTCACTTCTTGTCTCTCTGGTGCCAGAGTTGCCTCGTTTTCTGTAAGGAAATTTCTCTCCGTGAGGTCACCAAAGAAGGACCAGGGCACAGTGGGTGAAGGGGAAGGACAGGGTCGGGGAGGGACCCTGGGCAAACATTGGGCCTGATGGGCCTTGGTGAGGGAGAGCCAAGGGGTCACAGCTCTCCTCCGTTCCCCCTCCCCTTCGTTCCCCCTGCCCTTCTTTCCTCCTTTCTTCTCCTCCCCCTCCCCTCCTTTTTCCTTCCCTCTGCCTTCCTCTCTTCATTTTCCTTCTTTCTTTTTAAAATTATTTTACTTATTGTTTTTATTTTATTTTATGTGTATGAGTGTTTTGCCTTCAGGCATGTAAGTACACCTGTGTCATGCAATGTCCACAGAGGTCAGAAGAGGGCATCAGATCTCCTGGAACTAGAGTGACAGGTGGTTGTTAACCGCCATGTGGGTGCTGGGAAATGAACCCAGGTCCTCTGCAAGAGCAGCCAGTACTCTTATTTTATTTTATTATTATTATTTTTAATTTTTTTATGTGTATGAATGTACTGTCTGCATGTAGGTCTGTGCACCTATGTCAGTGCAATGCTGCGGAGGTCAGAAGAGGGCGTCGGATTCCCCTGGAACTGGAGTTCTCCTGGAATTGGAGTTACAGATGGTTCTCAGCCACCATGTGGGTGCTGGGGATCGAACCTGGGTCCTCTGCAAGAGCAGATGGTGCTCTTAACCTCTAGGCCATCCCTCCAGCCCCACAGTCTGTACTCCTAACTGCTGAGCCATCTCTCCATTCCCCCTTCCTTCTTTCCTTTCTCCTCTCTTCCCCTCCCCTCCCCTCCCCTCCTTGCCTTTCCTTCCCAACCCTTCCCTTTCCTCCCCCTCTTCCCTTCCGTTTCCCTCCCTGCCCTCCCCTTCCTTTCTCTGTCCTTCCCAACTCCCCTTCACCCCTCCCCCTTCTTTCTCTTCCCTTTCCCTTCCCTTGCCTTTCCTTCCTTTTTCCTTTCCCACCTTCTTCCCCTGTCTCTTTCCCTATCGTCTTCCTCTCTGCTGTTCTTTCATTATCTAGGAATTTATCTGATCCAGGAGACCAAATTTCCACTCAAATTATGCAATAAGATCTGAAACTCCCAGATTAGCCTGCGCCCCCACCCCTCATTCTGGCTGCTATGGAAACCTTAACTACCTGCTTTCTTCATGACCAAGGACACACAGTGTCAGCTCAGGGCCAGTGTCTGTTTTACCCAAGCCTGTTCTGGGCTTGGAGGTATCTAGACAGCAGGATCTGTACACTGTGGGGGACCCTCCTTGTCCTTTGCCTGGGGTGCTGGGGTCAGTGAAGTAAGCCGGAGCCTGTCTGGTACTTGCCACGTGTAGGGTAGGAAGATGATCTCTGTCCTCTGTGGACACCCCTGCAGTTGCCTACAGAGGCTGGAAGAGGGTGCTGGATCCCCTGGATCTGGAGTTGTAGGTGGTTGGAAGCCACCCAACTTGGGTGCTGGGAACTGAACTCCTGTTATTTAGAAGGATCTTTAAAGCTCTTAACTGCTGAGCCCCCAATATATTTAATTGGAGATTATTGCTTGAATGTCAGTTGTGGTTCATTTCTCAATGATGAATGTTGAAAAACATTTCATAAAGTTGGTCTTTGAAGGAGGGGTTCGTCTCCGTGGAGCACGGGAAGCCAGGCTCTGGGATCTCTGGCTCAGGGTCTTTGAAGGAGGGGCTCGTCTCCTTGGAGCATGGGCAGCCAGGCTCTGGGATCTCTGGCTCAGGGTCTTTGAAGGAGGGGCTCGTTTCCTTGGAGCATGGGCAGCCTGGCTCTGGGATCTCTGGCTCAGGGTCTTTGAAGGAGGGGCTCATCTCCTTGGAGCATGGGCAGCCTGGCTCTGGGATCTCTGGCTCAGGGCTTCACAGCACTTCCACCACCTTCAGGAGGCTCAGGGTCACCTCTGTGCCAGCCTCCCTGGCTGACCAAAAGGAGGGAAGGAACAGAGGGAGTCAGACACCTCCTTGGGAAAGTGGGTGTGGAGGCTTCACAGGGGTGTGTAGGGGACACATCCAAGCTCAATGATATCCTCCACTGAATGGCCCCAGCTGGCATTTCCAGAGCACACCAATGTGCTGGGGGATGTTGAAGGGCTTTGGGGGTCCTGACTGTCATTCTCAGGACAGTCCTTTGAGGTCTGTAGATGATGGCTGCTGTTTGCAGAGGGCATGGTGTAGGGACTCATGGCAGATGCATTGAGAGTCCCAGAGCCAGACTCAGGGCCGGGCTCTGGGATCCTAGCACTTAACAGCATGACCTATGGGAACACACTTGTGCATGGCTACATGGAAGTGTGTGTATATTCAGTGTGTGCATCCATGTCTGTGTGCACAATGTGTGGCCTGCAGGTGTGGATATACGGATATGTCTGCACATATGCATAAATGTGGGTACATATATTTGCAGATTATGTGCATGCTTGTCAGACTTGAACCCACAAGCTATACATACATATCTCAGTGTGGGCTGTGTAAGTGTCTGCATATATGTGTGTGTAGATTGTACAAGTGTTGTCTGTGTGGAGAATGAAATGGGCCACCCAGTGAGAAAGGGCCTCCTGCTTATCCGCGCCCCCTGGGGCTCTGCCGGGAGATAAATGGAGAGGTGGCCTTGCAGATGGCACCAGCCAGGCTTGTAGCACAGATGTTAGACCGTTCCTCACGCCCTGGAAATCAAGCAGCAGCTGTCCTTGCCTGCCCAGTTCCCTTGCAGAGAGGGGCTGAGGCATGGTCCTCATACCCCCATATCTGAAGCAGGGGAACCCAGGTGTGTGTGGCTTTCTAGGGTGAGGCAATCCTACTGAGGGTGACTTGGGGACTGAGTGCCTGCTCAGTTGTCCCTGAGGGGGGGGAAAGAAGAGAGGGTTAAACTGTTGTGCTGAGTATGTTCTTTATTTCTGTACAGTGGTCTGCAGATAATCTGGCCCCAAGTAGCAGGCTTCCTACCAGAGGCAGTGACAATCTCATTTGATCCCAGGGTGCTTCTAGGACCCACACACAGGGTCCCATGAGGCAGGGGCTCCCACTTGTTCCCTGGGGGGACCTGACTAGTCTCCAGGACCCTCCCCAGGCCTTTGCAGGACCTGTCTCTGAACAGTCCCCTCTCCTTGCCCTCCATTTGGATCTAACAAGCCCAGTCTGTCTGTCTGTCTCTGTCTGTCTGTCTGTTTGTCTAGAAGAGAGTGGCTTGCCTCCCAGTCCTGGCCAACCCTTCCTCACCCCTAAAACAGTTGACAAAGGCTGTTGATAGCAATTCTGCAAGGAGACATCCAGACTGTTTCCCTGCCCAGCCTAAGGACATGGATTTTCTTCCAGCCAGCTGCAGCCGCCTAAGCCCGGGCCAACCACAGTTGGAGGAGGCAGGAGCTTTCTTCCAGCCGCCTGAGAGCCCACTCCTCCTAGGCAGCCGTCCAGTTGCGGTGGCTTTGGCCTGGGGTCAGGGGATCACCTCACATATCTGACTCCTGCACAGTCTAGTTGTAAAGCAGGAGAATCCAGTGAAGGTTCTAAAAGAGGGGTGTCCATGCAGCTCAGGGAGAGATCCATGGCTCCCTGGCTCTGGGCCCCAAGTTCCCTGAGGAAATACCAGGCTCAAAGATTCAATCTATCATCACTCCCATCAAGTAACAGAATCCCTGGGCTATTGTACTTTGCAAAGGCCCTGACCTCAGAGACTTGAGCTTCCTCCCCCAAGGCAGACAAGCTGCCCTTCCCAGAAGCTTGGCAGTACTCATCCATTCCCACAGCCTCGGTGGGGAAACCCGGGACTAGGTCCCGTACCTGTGGCCCACAGTCCTATGGGACACTGGGTCTGAATCCCCTCTGGACAGGGACCCTGAGCACTGTGGGGAACACGGCTCTGGCTGCACCCAGAAAGCCAAGTAGCCCCAGGGTCCAGGAGGAGGTGACCAGGCTGCAGAGGGACCCCTCCTAAGTGAAAGCCTCAGGTCGGACCTGCACCCCTAGGCAGAGTGGATCCACTTGGCAGGAGCTGGGATACTGTGGCTCTGGACAGTGAGTCCCCTCTACTGTGTCTCTCCACCCTGAGGGTCCCAGGATTGCAGCAGATACCAACCCAGGGCCTAGCCTTGGCTCAGAGCTAAGAACTCCCAGGTCCTGCAGAGCAAAGCGCCTTTGAGGAAGGCAGGAGGAGGAGCCAGTGTGAGCCCTGCTGCTCTGTGGAGCACCCCGGAAGCTCCCGGTCCCCACCTCTGTACATGACCGGCTTTGCTGGAACAAGTGTTGTGTATCCTGCCGCTGGGTTCTGGTTGTCCAGGCAGACTGCCCGAAACCAGAGCTGCTCACAATAAGGGGATTTTATTTATTTTGGGGAGAAATACTGACATTTCCTAAAATAGTGGTCTTTTATTCAATTGGCAGTAAATTCAGTAGCTGTTAAATATGATTTGTGCTCAGTGGGCAGCATCTAGGGGCCAAGCTTTTGTCTGCCTGTGTGCTGGGCGAGCAGGCAGGTCTTTTTCTGTGGATATTTTTTTTGTGTCCCAGGCTTTCCTGGAGCTCCAGGGACAGCTGGGGTCGAACTCTCCTGCTGGTCCAGGGCGCTTCCTGCCAGCCCCGCTCTAAGCCTGAACACACTGCTCTCCCACCTGCTGGGGTTCATTTTAATTTCCTTTTCTTTGAAAAGAAATATTCTTCATGCATTTATCCACCTTTTTGGCAAGATGTGAGCCACAGATGAAAGCTGCACTGTGCAAAGAGAGGTTGAAAAAAAAAAACAATAAACAAAAAATGAGGAAAAAAAACTGAACGGAAAACACTTCCTGTTTTTGAAGCAGAACAAGACAAAGTGAAATTCTCTCAAATAGCAAGTACTGAAGAATCAGCTTCTATGAGGGATTTCATCTGAGAGAAACTAGCATTGGAAATTGCTAGAAAGTCCTTAGGAGAAGGGGCTGGAGAGATAACCTAGCGGTTAAGAGCACCGACTGCTCTTCCAGAGGACCCAGGTTCGATCCCCAGCACCCACATGGCGGCCGAGAACCGTCTGTAACTCCAATTCCAGGAGAACTCCAGTTCCAGGGGAATCCGACACCCTCTTCTGACCTCCACGGCATTGCACGACACGGGTGCACAAACCTACATGCAGACAGTACATTCATACACATACAAAAATAAATTTAAAAATTAAAAAAAAAAAAGAAAGTCCTTAGGAGAAGAAATCTTATTTTTAATTTGAGATTATATGTTTGTGTATCTGCATGTGTGTGCATGTGTGTGCCTGTGGCCGGCAGAGGTCAGCTTTAGAGTCTTCCTGTATGGCTCTCCTTGTGTTTTTTTTCTTTGGTCTTTTTGAGACAGGGTCTCCCTACAGCCCCAGCTGGCCTGGAACTCCCCATTACCAGGCTGGCCTTGATTTCTCAGAGATCTGCCTGCCTCTGCCTCCTAAGACCTGGGATTAAAGGCGTGCACCATCATACCCAGCTTCTGCTTTACTTTTAGAGCAAAAGTCTCTCACCAAGCCTGGTGCTCATGTGATGGCTAGACTGACTGTCCAGTGAGCTCTGCAGGTCCCCCTGTCTCTGCCGCCGCTGGACTAACATTAGAGATGTGTGTGACAAGACCTGGCTTTTTAAATGAATTAATCAATTAGTTTTTATGTTTATAGTGCACTCATATCATGCAATGCCTGTGGAGGCCAGAAGAGGGTGTTGCATTCCCTGGAACTGGAGTTAGGATGGCTGTTAGCTGCCATGTGACTTCTGAGAACCAAACTTGGGTCCTCTGCAAGAGCAGCCAGTGCTCTTAACTACAGCGCCATCTCTCCAGCCCCCAGGCTTGGCTTTTTTTTTTTTTTTTTTTTGTTTTGTTTTGGTCTTCGAGACAGGGTCTCCCTGTAGCCCCAGCTGTCCTGGAACTCACTCTGTAGACCAGGCTGGCCTTGAACTCACAAAGATCCGCCTGCCTCTGCCTCCCAAGTGCTAGGATTAAAGGCGTCAGGCATCTAAACTCAGGGCCCCATGATTGCCTGGCTGGCACTTTATAGACTGAGCTGAATACGCAGCACCCCAAATGGGTGTTCTACAAAGCCAAGCCTTTTTGTAGTTGTTGCTATTAAATGTCAGCGTGTCATGGTCAGCTCTGTCCTTGTGACTGTCACCCTCCTGCATCTCATCCTCCCTGCCACTGCGGAGGTCCCAGGCATCCAATTGCAGTACACAGCAATGACCAAGAACTACTTCCTCTGTTTCTCCTTAAGATTCTCCGTGGGGAGCCTGTCTCTCCTGCCTGCAACACTAACCCTCTCTGCAGCTATGGCGTGGAAAGCCTTTGGGGGAGATGCATCTCTCAGACACCTCTCTTTATGAAGCCATCTTATTAGCTAAATGGGTACTCCTTTGGCTTGATGGCCCTTCTCTCAAGGCTCCATTAAATCTTTTGAGGAGCCTGTGCCCCACTGGCAGTACCGGGCCATCTGTTGGTCTATGTGTCTGCAGCAGTGGGCTCGGGGATCTCTTAGAGAAGAGGTCAAAGCCAAATGGTGGCAGATGGCCGGGCTCCCCAGGGAACTCAATCACAGCTCTCTTCCTGCCTTTCTGTTTGGTGGACTGGTGTCTGTTCCCCAAATGCCACTCGTTGGCCAGGCTTGGGCAGGGGCATTCGGCAGGGGTTCCGGTTCTCCGGGAGGCTCAGGTTTACAGGTTAGAACTCCCAAGGGGCCAGGATGAGTAGTTTGACTTCAGAAGTGTCTCTGGTAAAGCCAGAGCAAGTAGGACCAGGGTGCTAGGTCGACCTGGGAGAACCAAGGCCCATGTTCATTTGCACCAGATGTCTACCTGCTTGCTCAGAGCTTTACTTCCTTCACCTATCAAACACATACACACACACACACACACACACACACACACGCACAGACACACACAAACACACACTGCACCAACACATACATATACGCAGAGCCCCGCCTCCACCTCCTGGTAGCATAATTTGTGGCTAGATCAATATTCAGCATTTGCATAATTATGTAATTATTATTCGCAGCTGAGCCACAAAGTAGTTCCATGATTACATTTCCGTTCCTGATGAACTCTGCGCTTTCCCCAGAATGAATAACAACCCAGCCTTTCATCTGCTCCACTGGTGTGTACCTATCCTTAATGCCTCCCGACTATCTAGCAGACCTGGATGCTGCTTGCATTTGGGCCAAAATCTCAAGTTGTCCATCAGTTTCTTTGTCATATGGGTGGGGTGGGCAGCCTCCCTTTCCTGGTCTTCCCTTTCCTCCTCCAATGGTCCCTGACTGCTTCCCTCCTCCCCCACCCCAGATCTGCTGCACAGACACTGTCTTCCAGCACTGCCTTCCCCCTGGAGCCCAGGTCTCCTCTCATGTTCTCAGGATTCCATTACACCCCGTGGAAAAGGTGTGACTGGTCGGGGACTAGCATTCCCTCTTCATACCGGCTTCATGTCTTAGTTGAGCTGAGAGCTCAGACCAGAGATTTTCCTTCTGAACTACAGGGGATCCAGAATCATGTTGACTCCTAACGTTTGGGCTTCTCTTCTCTCATCTCCAAATCCCCAGAGATCAGCAGTTCCATCACAGTGTAGGTATCTTGGGTTCTGTGTTAAATGCTTTCCTCTTTTCTGTGACAGAATACCTGACACAGGCACTTAAAAGGAAAAAAAGGTTCAGGGGCTGGAGAGAAGACTTGGTAGTTAAGAGCACTGGCTGCCCCTGTTTGGTTCCCTGCACCCATAAGGCAGCAAACAACGATCCTTAACTCCAGTTCCAAGGGATCTGATGCCCTCTTCTGGCCTCTGCAGGCATTGCATGACACGGGTGCACTTACGTGCAAGCAAAAGTAAAAATCATAAATAAAATGCATTTTAAAAAAGAAAGAAAAGGTTTATTTTGACTCATAGCTGAGGGGCATAGTCTATCACGGGAGGGAGAACACGCAGCAGGAGCGTGAGGCAGCTGGTCCCGTCCTCACATCCACGGACAGGAGAAGTGAGAAGCAGAGAGGATGAATGCTGGTGGTCAGTCCGGGACGCAGCCCTGTAGGATGGAGCCCCAGCATTCAGGGTGGGCCTGCCCTGCTCAGTGAAGGCATTCTGGAAACCCTCTCAGATGTGTACAGAGGAGTGTGTCCACAGTGAAGTTGAGGGTGAAGCTTAGTGGTTCCTGGTACATCGTCCACTTCCCAGAAACACGGAAGCACTTTCTTTCTGGAAAATGCTGTTCTCCTTGACTGCTCCTGCCTCCTTGCTGGAATGTACGCCCACACTTAGGTCTCCCGCTCTAACTTTCTTCTCTGGTATTTTCTGCCTCTTTGTATTTTTGTTTTTGTCGAATTCCCCTGGAACTGGAGTTCTCCTGGAATTGGAGTTACAGACGGTTCTCAGCCACCATGTGGGTGCTGGGGATCGAACCTGGGTCCTCTGCAAGAGCAGTCGGTGCTCTTAACCGCTAGGCCATCTCTCCAGCCCCCACTGTTTCTTTTAAAATAATATTTTATTTATTATTTTTATTTTATGTCTATGAGTGTATTTCCCGCATGTTTATAAGTGCCCACGGAGGTCAGAAGAGGCTGTCGGATCCCCTGGAACTAGAGTTACAGATGGTTGTTAGCCATCATGTGGGTGCTGGGAATCGAGCCTGGGTTCTCTGGAAGAGCAGCCAGTGCTCTTAACTGCTGAGCCATCTCTCCAGCCCTGCGCACTGTTTCTTACAGAGTATGTTCTGTTCTTTCGGGAATGTGACCTATCCCCTTCTATCCTGGCCATCACCGGTTTTGCGCACAGGGAGCTCTCCCTGACATCCCATGTTATTTCTCCTGCAAGGCTTCACTCCATTTGTTTTGTTCTTTTTTTCTAAAGCATTTATATGATGATATTTAAGAGTGCATTTCCTAAGAAAAATAAAAATATGGGATAAAAGTAGCTCCCAATTTCCTGGCCATCTGTCTGCAAGAGAGACTGCGTCTAGGTGGGGGGCAAAGGCTGGTGGGGCCCCTAGGCCCAGTGACCATCGGGGAAAGCCTGTGACATCTGGGATCTGGAGCTAGCTCTGTGTCCTCCATGGATCAGAAGAGGGAGGGGCACAGACCCTCCTCATCCAGCTCTTCTGGGGTTAGCATTTTATCCCTGCTCTCAAGTGTGCAAACCTCTCTGACATGCAGGCAGCTCTCCATCTCTAGATGGCGTGTGGAAAGGCCACTCTCTTGCTGCCATATGGACAGGGCAATCTTGGGACCAAGCTCTCCCTGTGCATCTGTTCCCTTAACTTTTAGCTCTGGGTTTTATTTTTACCCACTCTAGAAATGCCTGGTCTGGGGAGCCGTGGACCTCTTCCGAGAGTCTGAAGCCTGCTCCGGATCCTTCTGTCCTTCTGGCTTTGATCTGACTGTGTTCCATCACTACCTCTTCACCTTGCCAAAGGTCTCAACTCCTCTCCCTACTTCATGCTTGCTAGATTTCTTATTTATTTATTTATTTATTTATTGCTATTTTTGAGATAGGGTCTCTCTTTAGTCCCAGCTGGCCTGGAGCTCTGTAGACCAGGCTGGCCTTGAACTCACAGAGATCTGCCTGCCTCTGCCTCTTGAGTGCTGGGATTAAAGGCACCATGCCCGGCTTTTTTTGTATTTTTGAGACAGGGTCTCTCTTTAGTTCCAGCTGTCCTGGAGCTCACTCTGTAGACCAGGCTGGCCTTGAACTCACAGAGATCTGCCTGCCTCTGCCTCTTGAGTGCTGGGATTAAAGGTGTGAACCACCACTCTGTTCATGCTTCCAGTTTTTAGAACCCCTTGAGGGGATCTTGGAGGGAAACAGAGATAAATATGCATGTCTGACCCAACTTCCTCAGTACTTTTCTTCAATTTTTTATATAACGTGGGCATCCCTTCCAGATTGTACCACAGACTGATCCCTGTAGCCAGTCATGGGCCTGTGGTCACTCTGCATATTCTCTGTGTCTGTGTCTTAGTCTTTGGCCATAATGAAGTACCAGATACCAGGTAATTTCTGCATAAAAAAGGTTTATTTGGCTCATGGTTATCAATACCAGGAAATCTAAAATATTGGGGAGTTTTTGGATCTTTGTGGTATTCAGGAAGCAGAGGAGAGGATGGTGCTAGGTGCTAGGTGCTGGATGCTGGGTGCTGGGTGTTGGCATCTGGAGAGGGCCTTATGCTGGCTCACGACATAACACAGGGCATCTTTGGGAGTCACTTCTCTTGCTGCTGTGACAAAATATTTCACAAAGCACCTGAAGGTAGAAAGCGCTCATTCTGACTCTCAGTCTGAGGGTAGCATCCATCATGGTGGGGAGGGCCTGCTGGTTACTCCTATCAGCAGTTGAGAAGCAGAAAACAGTGATGCTGGTGCCCTGTTTAATGTCAGGACTGCAGCCCTTGGGATGGTATCACCCACATTTAGGGCAGGACTTCCTCCTTTCTTAATCATCTTTGGAAACAACCTCTCATAGAGAGACATAAAAGTGTGTCTCCCAGATCAGCGGGAGTCACTTAACATCAGGATGAACCGCTCAGGGTCTCCTGGCAGCATAGAGCCAGCCCTCTGTGGAGTAACTCCAGCCCTGCTCCCAGACCTCAGCTAGCCACCTTCTGATCCTGTTGACGCATGAATTTGGGAGTTAAGTTTTCTATTATATGTACTTTGACTTCAGCTGCTCCAGGGCCCATACAGGAGACTCCTGTTTCCCAGAAGTTTCTGGAGCCTGCAGCAAGCAAATTCAGCAAAGCTCAGAAAGATAAAACACCTAGGGGAAGGAGTGTGGGGAACTTGCCGTCACCTCGTGCCTCCCCCCGCGTACCCCCCTCCCACTGCCCAAAGCACCACACAGGAAGGAACATCTGTTCAGGATAATCGCTGTGTGTAGACCAAGGTTGTCCCGACCCACCCAGGCCCCCAGATGAACAGAGTCCTGGAGACAGGGCTGATGCGCAGGCTGCTGGCTTGTTCCTTCCTCCTTTCTGGGATTAGAGATGGGAAAGGGGCTAAGCAATATGTATTGCAAGAGCAATACATTTCTTCCTGTGTTTCTGGAAGTTCTGACCCATCCCTGGAAAATGGACTCTGGAAATGTATCCACATCTCCGGCACCCCTTGGTGCAATGGCCATGTGCCCCCTGCCCATGGTCTTCTCCTACCCGTTGAGTATTTTCACAGAAGGTCCAAGCATAAAACCTGGACTCTGAGCCCATTCTGATTCTGGTGGCCTGTCCACAGGCGAGCAGAGCCTTGCTTTCTGAGAGCAGCTCCCACCAGCGTCTGCTAGGCAGGGAGCGGGTTTCAATGATGTGTGCTGTGCTCAAGTGTCTCTTCCTTTCTAAAATGCTGAGGAGAGCTAATTAACCTGCAGTAATTAGAGGGATGCTTAGATTTCCGATCCATGTGCTTAGACTATGAAACAACTATTCTGCTCAATCTGTGGGTTCCAAACTCTCTGGTGCAGTCCCAGCTCCTCACTGAAGCCTGTGATATTCCAAGTTGTGTTCTGGCATGACCATTCCCTCCGGGAGGCCCCTGCCCTGTCAGCTACTGGGAGCCATCAGCAGAGCAGCCACCTTAGGTATTGGGGCCATGTCATCCACTGTTAATGGCTGACGTGTTCCCTAAATTCTTACACCGAAGTCCTAATACCCAAAGCCTTGGAATGTGACTGTGTTTAGAAACAGGGTCCTTGAAGAGGTCAGTTGAGTTGAATGAGGTTTGCAGAATGTATTTCATTCAACTTGATAGCTGTTATCATAAGAAGATGACATCAGGACCCAGGAGGGACGGAAGATGGAGAGAGAACACCAAGAGAGTACCACAGTGCCAGAGAGGCTTTTGGAGCAAGTGGGCCTGCTTGGGCTGTGACCTTGGACCTCAGTCTCCAAGACTATGGGACAATGCATTTCTGTCGTTGAAGCCGCCAGGTTCAGTAAACGCATTCACCCAGCCCATCTGATGGGAGAGGTGGTATTGGGGCTGGAGAGATGTTCCCACGTGTGAGTGAACAATGGAGCATGTGGTCCCCCGCACCAGACACAGATTCCTACCCCATGCCAGGGTGTAACTCTGTAGAACAGTGAGGCCGAGTTAAGCAGGAATACTCTTGCTAGAAACCTGCCTTTCTCTATAGCAACTCAGCTGAAGCTCAGACCTTCTTGTTTGGCCTCAAGATGTCTGTCCAAGTTTGGAAATCAGCTTGCTATGATCTAGCTCAAAGCAGAGACTCCCAAACATTGATTGCACAGAAGAAAGGTCAGAAGGTGTCCCAGGGACCTGGGATGTTGGTGGGGTATGTTCATTGATTTTCTTTTAATCTCCTTTGTTATTTTTATTTTTATGTGTATGAGTGTATTGCCTTCATGTGTGTAAGTGCACCTGTGCTGTGCAATGCCTGTGGAGGTCAGAAGAGGGTGTTGGATTCCCTGGAACTGGAGTTATGGAATGGGTGGTTGTTAGCTGCCATGTGGGTGCTGGGAACTGAACCCAGGTCCTCTGCAAGAGCAGCCAGTGCTCTTTACTGCTGAGCCATCTTTCCAGTCCCTTCTTTTATATATATAGTATATATATATATGATATATAACTATATATATATATATTAGTGCTCGTGTGTGGTGTGTGTGTGTGTGGCTGCGTGTGTGTGCATGAATGCATACACATACCATGACATACGTATAGAGGTTAAGAGACAATGTCTGGGGTTTACTTTTCAGCTTCCATCATGTTGAGGCCAGTTTTATTTCTGGAGCTGTTCTGTGTGCTCAACCTAGCTGGCCTGGAACTTCCATGTAATTCTCCTCTCTCCTTCCCATCTCTCCCTGGGAATGCTGGGATTACTATGGGTAGCACGGAATCTGTCTTTTTACATGGGTTCCACTGGTCAAACCTGGGTTGGAAGGGTTGCCGGCTAGCATCTTCACCCACTGACCAATCTTCCAGTCCCACAATGCATTTCCAATCCACTGCAGCCCAGAGACCTTGAGCTGTCTCCGTCCTTGAGTGGTGACCTCATGCTGAGGGGAAGGTCTCAAGGTCGACATTTGCAAGTTTTCCTCCACAGATGCCTGTGTCTAGATCAGAGGTGTGGCTTCCCTGTGCCTGCCTGTCCCCCTTTCAAGAACACAGAAGATAGAAAGTTCTGGGAGGCAGGGGCTCGTGCTCTCCTCCCCTTCTATCCAGGACCAGGTCCCTGCCCATTGGAAGGGCTCTGGAGTAACACTCATCAGAGTAAGAGCCAATGCTTCACTGAGATTCTAAAGTCAAACTGTATCCACAGATTTCTCTTATGGTCATAAATTTTGTGTTGCACTGTTTAAATTGTTGGGTCCCTTTTCTAAGCCTAGGGAAAAATCTGCGGAAGATGGGGCATGGTAGAATGTAAGGACTGCGATTGGGGTGAATGGTGAAACTACAGCAATATAGACTGGACACTTATTTGATCAACATGATTGTATGTACAAGCCCCTCCAGCAGGATGGTGGGAGCCTTGGGCTGTGTGGGTTTGAGTATAGCTTGCTTGCAAACTGGTTTTACAAGAAGGATGCTTGTACACTTAACTTATTACTTATTGTTAAAAAATGAAATTATAAAAAAGATAAAAAAATTGATGGGTCCGCAGAAAGAATGGATGGATGGCTACCGATGAGATCATGATTAAAAGGAAAAGCAAAGATGAAGGTAACGATGAATTAATTGGTGGCCCCCCTACTCCAAAGGAGAGACCCAGGCTGATTTATCAGACCCAGAGATCACCCGCACATCCTTCTCGCCCAAGGCAGGCGATCTGGTTCCAGCCAACGGCTCCATCAGTCACCTTTGCGATGTTAATTTTAATTTTATTGGTTTTATAGTTTTGCTTGTATTTGAATTGTAAATTTATTTTGTTTCTATAGTTGGATAAGAGCTCTAAGCATGAGCAGTTTATATACCTAGCTTTATATTTATGCTTAAGTGACATCATTATAAAAATAATTTGAGTTAAATTGCTCAAGCTGTCTAAACAATATAATAATTCCATTCTGGCATCAAAACTGAGTCTCAGGAGGAATAAATAAGGATTTACAAATAAACAACAAACCAGGTGTAAGTTTCTTACTTATTGTATATGATACACACATATGTGCATATATACAAATAACATACACTATATATATATCCTGTATACCATATGCACACGTGCATAGGTATTTGCAGCATCCATGTTTATTATAAACATTTATTGTATATATACACCAAACATTGTGGTGGTTAGAGGGAACTTCAGCTGAGGAATTTTCTCCATCAAACTGACCTATGGCATGTCTGTGGGCAGTGCCATCCCTATGAAGGTAGCCCTGGGCTCTATAAGAAAGGCAGCTGAGCAAGCCAGGAAGCAGCATTCCTCCATGGTCTCTGCTTCAGTTCCGGCCTCCAGAGTCCTGCACGAGCTCCAGTCCTGGCTCCCCTCAGTGATGGACTTGTAAGGTAGAATAAACCTTTTCCTCCTCAAGTTGCTTTTGATCAGTGTTTTATCACAGCAGCAGAAAGGAAACTAGAAAAACATATGATACACACTTGTATATGTGTTTTGTGTGTATATATACTGTGAATGCAAAACACAGGTTTCATTTTAACAAGAAGAAGAGAGACTTTATTACTCAGATCTGACTGACCATGGCCCAGGAATATGGATTCAGGCTGTCCCCCAAACAATGCTACAATATGAAAGTATCGGGGCTGGAGAGATGGTCTAGCAGTTAAGAGTGCTGACTGCTCTTGCAGAGGACCAGGGTTCAATCCCCAGCACCCAAATGGTGGCTGAGAACCGTCTTTGACTCCAGTTCCGGGGGAATTCAACACCCTCTTCTGACCTCCGCGACATTGCATGACACAGGTGCACAGACCTACATGCAGACAGTACATTCATACACATACAAAATAAATTTAAAAAATTTAAAAAAGAAAGTATGTGGACCTTGTCATGGTTATTATTATCATTATTGACGCCTGAGTCTAGGGAGTGCTGCCTCTAGCCACAGGGGCATAGGCAAGCTACCAGCCATCATGTCCCCAAAGGGGAGTAAATCCTCTTCTGTGATCACCCACCAACTGCTAACAACTCTGATAATGGTTTGGCCTATCAGGGGACCCTCTCCCATCCATGCTGGAATCATTTATTTATTTTTATGTTATGGGTATGAGTGTTTTGCCTGCATGTCACGCAGTGTCCATAGAGGCCAGAAGAGGACATCGGATCCTCTGGAACTTGAGTTACAGATGGTCGTTAGCTGCAATGTCAGTGCTGGGAACTGAACTGAACCAGGGTCTTCTGCAAGAGCAGACAAGTGCTCTTAACCCTATGCCATCTCTCTCCAGCATCCCCATGATGGAGTTTTTATTGGCTTGGTCTTATGCAGGGAATCACAGCTCCTGGAGTCTGCATGTCACAGCTCTCCTCACCCGCCAGCTCTTACATTCTTTCATTCTTCACGTTTTTCCACTCTTCTGAGATGGGAAGGTCAGGTAGGCAGGTGGTCACAGCAAAGGGAGGAGACTCAGCTGTGGGTCTCTGATGACATTCTTATTTCAGCTTGATGGAAGCTAGAGCTCTGTTAAGTTACATTTCGAAGGTTGATGCCTGACATTTGAAGGGATGGTAGCTCCCGCTCAGAGGCAGACAAAGACTGTCTACTAAGTGAGATAAAAGTAGTCCAGATGACTTGGCTGTGCCTGTAACTTTCCATGATGCTTTGACCTGTCAGTCAGCCTGCAGGCTTATCCTTACTGCAGGCATGGGCTTTTCTAGGAAATTTAGTTTACAAAGCCTATGACCCATCTTTAAGGAATCTGCGCATGATTAAATTTGGCTGAGCGGTTGGGAACTGACATCTGGAATCACACACATGTGGATTCTACTGGTCACTCTGTTCCTTGATAGCTGCATACCTCAGCTTCCTCAAACGCAAACAAGAATAACAGCAAAATAGGATGACATGGTGACCTCACGGCACTGTCAGGAGAGTGGGCAGAGAGCTGTTCAGGTCTGGGCACTGCGTGAGGCTTAACAACAGGAGTCTCACATTCATTCTGGTGATGAGGGCAGAGAGGAGACGGGAGCCAGGGGTGGCTGGAGAGTGCAGGAAGCTGCTCCTGAGCTGGCCAGTGGCACTGAGTGCTGGCTGATGATGCTGAGTTCTGGCCAATGGTACTGAGAGCTGGCCAGTGGTACTGTGTACCACTGGTTCATGGTACTGAGTGCTGGCCAGTGGTGCTGAGTACTGACAGGCATATAAAGATGAAAGTAGTATCCACTCCTCCATACACACACACACACACACACACACACACACACACATATGTAGACTGAACCATCCTGGAAAGTTCTGGAACTGGGAGCCTGTGAGGTTAATATCTGGCCATCACTCGCAGCCCTGTCCCTGGTGGCTGCAGGTTGATCTGCCCAGGCCATGTCCTTGAGTATGGTGTAGATGATAAGCCAACCACTGCCTGGGCACTTGTCCTACTGTCTCTACTGTCCTACTATGAAGCACTGTGGTCTGAGGTGTCCTGGATACCTGGCTCCCCCTTTCTCCCTGTGGTACCTTCTGACATCTGTTTCCAGTTCAGGACAGCCACCCTGCACCCCTTGGCCTCCCATCTTGCCTTTGTGACCCTGTTCCTGGCTTCCCTGTACCTCACAGACCCCAAGAGGCATAGCTGTGGAGGCCTGAGGACCACACATTTGTGGGAGATGCCTGCCCGTGGCCGGAGATTCTTGGCAAACTTCTCATGCACTGGGAGAAGCTTCCTCATCTCATCAGGCAGCCACTTTGATATGCCAGCGTTGGCCTGCGTGTGCTCGGTGGGCAGAATTCATGTTAGAATTAGCTTGAGCAGAGAACAATTAGGACGTTCGGTGTCTGGGGATGATGGGGCTTCTCCCGGAAGCCAGGCACGGAGGCTCAGGAGGCTGGCGGTGGCTCTCACCCTTTACTTCCTGGGAAAAGAGATTCAGCTTTGAGTTTCTGAGTCCTCTGATGCAGGCTGTAAAACCTTCCCTGTGCAGTCTGACCCAAGGCTGCCCTGTCCAAAGCCTCCTTTCTCCCTGCCTTCATGCTGCCCACACCCACAGAATGCTGTGTCCTCCTTCCTGCTCCTGAGGGCTGCTAACTGCCCCTCCTCACGCAGGGTAACTATGCTCACCAAACACATCTCCTCAGGGAGAATGATTGGTCCAGCAAGGTTCATCTTTGGGGGAAAATGAGAGGGAAGAAAGAAGAGGGGCAGACTGGGAGTGCTCGGTGATTAATGAGGAGGAGAAGCAGAGCTCCATTGGCGGTAATTGGATTTTAACCCCTTGGGAGTTGTTTTAAATGCAGACACTGAGGTGCCTATCTCCCTGTCACATCTAAAGTTGAATCCAGGGAGAGATGCACTAAAGTCTGGAAAGCTCTACCAGAGATGGAGCAATGTATGGGGCTGGAGTCACTGTTCCTGTGAGCTGAACCTTGAGAGGGAACTGCCATCTTGGGTGCCCATGAGCTGCCCAGGTTCCTCAGGGGTCCATGCACCCTTTTCCTGGGGTCCATGCACCCCTTTCCCAACATTCTTGCTTGACTCATGTTGGGGTTTAGGCAAGTGTCTCTGAGGGTTCCCTGGGTTAAAGGCTAGGCTCCCTAAGGGTGTGATGGGAAGAGGCAGGGCCTGGTGGGAGGTGCTCAGGTCAGGACACACCCTTGAAGGGACTGTGGCTTTGTCTCTTTGGCTTCCTGGTGTGAGGGGACTAGCTTTGCTCCACCCCACAGTCCTGCCTCATTATCACAGACCCGAGTCAACAAGGCCAGTCAGTCACAGGCTGGAACCCTCCCAAATAAACCTTTCATCTCTGTTAGTTGCTTACTGTGGGTAGGTGTTATGGTCACTGGAAGCTGATGGACTCAGCCTGTAACATGATGGCTCTGTGTCCCTAGGGAAATGGTTCTAGGGTTCCCGTAGGTCCCCAGATCTAAGGACACTTGTGTCCATCACATAAAATGACAGTTTCTGCTTGTAGCCCACACAGCCCGCTGTTGTCATTCATTTCTCCATCGCTTACTTCACTTCACTTGTGAGAGGCTGAGGGAAGAGCTTGTATGCTGGTGGTTTAGGGAACACAGACAAGAAAAGGCTTGTACAAGTGAGGTACACAGGTGACTGAGTGTGCCTGTGCGTGTGTGCACAGGTATGTATGCATGCATGTATGTGGGTGCACATGTATGTGCATATATGGGCACTATGAGTTTGTCTGCACAGGTGCATGCACTCATGTGTGCAAGTGTGTACCTGTGTATGTGTTCACATTTGTGTACATATATGTGGATGTGCTATATGTGTATGGATGCATATGAGAGTGTATACCTGTGTGATTGTATATATATGTGTATGTATGTGCACATGTGTGCAAGAGTGTGTGTGTATTGTGCACTGTGTATGTGTGCATGTATATGTGTGAGAGAATATGTACCTGTGTGCATGTGTATATGGGCACACGTGTATACATGTGTGTGTTTGTGTTTGTATGTGTGTATAAGAGTGTATGTGTGTATATGACAGTGTGTATGTGTGTGTGTCCATGTGTCCATCTGTCTGAGACTGTGTGTATGTGTGTATGAGTGTGCACGTGAATGTGTTTATCTGTGAATGTCAGGTCCAGTAAATGTATCTGTGTATGTGTGTAAGAGTATGTATGTCTATATATGTATGTCTATGTATGTATGTGTGTATGGTTTATGCACCTGTGTGCCTGTGGACAGGAAGGTCCAGTTGGGTCTTCCTGGCTTCCAGTACTGGGGACAACCCTCTCCCTCCTCCATGGTGTCTGAATGTGGTGAAGGAGGATGGAGCTGCGGATGCCAGTCCTTTGTCTGCCAGGCATGTTAGCCTGAGCTCAGCTCCCACAGCTGGCTGGCTGGGAAGCACACTCTGCTCACACTAGGCCCGTGTTTTAGGGACAGCTCAGGTGACAGTGGTGGGGCCTCCTTCCTCCTGATTGAGAACTGCTGTGCCCTAGCGGGGCAGCTGCATCTGCCCTGTGCCTCTCCCGTCTGGACTCGGGCTGTCTGTGAGTGGTACACGGTGGAGCGCCCAGGGTGTCTAGGGTGCTTAGGAAGATGCTGCTCTTTTTCCCTGTCCTATGGACACAGTCTCCACAAGGAGGGTTTTGATTGACTATTAGAAGCCTGAAGTCACCCAGGAACCTGACACTGCTGTCTCCAGGTAGATTCTAAAGGGAAAAAAAACTGTCTTTATTTTTCACTTCCTGTTTTTTAACAAGACCTGCCCTCCAGAATCTCCTCATAGAGAACATTCTAGAAACTTCTTGACCCCATACTCTCGTCTTTCTCTGGACTTGGCTACCTCACAGTTGGCATGACACTGTCCTAACAGTTCTGACTGGCTTTGTGTGTGTTATGTGTTTGTACACAGCATGTGTTGGCCATTTTCCTTTGAATGCTGACCTGGTTCCTGTCTGCATACATCCTGGGCTTCAGGAGCTGCATCCTGTAGACGGGACTCCCTGCGTGTTCCTGTTTTCTTATCTGTTGCTGTGATAAAACACTGGCCAAAAACAGCCTGGGGAAGGAAAGGCTTTATTTTGGCTTTTAGTGCATCACCCAGGGAACTGGAGACAGGAGCTGAAGCAGAGACCATGGTGGAACGCTGCTTACTGGCTTGCTATCCCAGACAGGCTCAGCGGCCTTTCCTTCAAAGCACAGGCTGGCCACCTGCCCAGGAGTGGAACCACCCACAGTGGGTGCACCCTCCCACATAATTAGCAATCACAGGCACGCCCACAGTGGGTGCACCCTCCCACATAATTAGCAATCAATCACAGACACGCCCACAGTGAGTGCACCCTCCCACATAATTAGCAATCACAGACACGCCCACAGTGGATGCACCCTCCCACATAATTAGCAATCACAGGCACGCCCACAGTGGGTGCACCCTCCCACATAATTACCAATCACAGGCACGCCCACAGTGGGTGCACCCTCCCACATAATTAGCAATCAATCACAGGCACGCCCACAGTGAGTGCACCCTCCCACATAATTAGCAATCACAGGCACGCCCACAGTGGATGCACCCTCCCACATAATTAGCAATCACAGACACGCCCACAGGCCAGTCTGATGGAGGAAATTCCCCAGTGAAGGTTCCCCCTTCCCAGGTGCCTCTCGTTAGAGTTAGGTTGACAGAAACTCCTCAGCACATCCATCACTTCACCAAGGCTGTCACTGTCTGGTAGTGGGCAGGAGTGGGCGGTGAGAGGGTTGAAGATGGGAGCCACTTCTGTACTCCAGGGGTCCCCGGGTGTGATGGGGAGAAGGATCCGTGTGCAGTGGCCCACGGCAGAATGGCTGCTTCTTTACAGCTCTGCTAGCAGTGATCTGGTTTGTGTCTTGTGCTACATTCTCTCCATCCAAACATCTAGTTTGAGTTCACTTTTTCTGTCCACACTCTGACTGTCCTGATGTTCTGCATGGACCTCAGAGACAAGGTCTGGTATCACTCAACACTTGTACATGGTATCAGAACATCAATTCCTTTAGTCACCCCCAACCCCCAGGCATTTTAAGATAAAGATTTTGCTCTTAGGTGAGGAGAAATGCAATTGTGTAGTTTGGAGTGTTTTCTGTCTATGGGCCCTGGGACGAGACCACTGACTCAGGAAGCCTGGTCAGAAGCACCACCCTGGTAACTGTAGCTCAAGACACCTCCCTGTGAGCTCAGTGGATCATTTGGCAAACCATCATATATTACCCACTCTGGGCTCCCCGGACCTCCTCTTGTAGTGTGGATGTGGATCGGTGAGGTTGGAGTCTTGTGTGGAGATACACTGGCCTCTGTCACCTGCCTGAGGGGCTGTTCAGGTCCAAGCAGAGTACATTGCTATGGTGTCAGTGCTTATGACAAAGCATGTGATTGAACTATGGAATCTGTCTATAGCATCTGACAAATGCTATACCTCCATCCCCTGGAGAAGAGGGTCCAATGACACTAGTCCATTCACTTCAGTTCTGATACATGGTCACGCCCCCTGCATAAAGTCTCCTCAGGTTCCCAAGATGCAGGAAGAGAGAGGAAGACAGGTGTCCTGCAGGACAGGTCTCCTTTGGCCATTAGCTATTGATCTGGCCTTCAGGGGGCCTGTCCTGCACCTGGGAATGGGCAGAGGCAGGTCACCTGACTCCTGCCAGCCACGTTGTCCTTGATGCCATTGGTCCCACACTGCCTCGTAGAGGATACCACTCAGATAGGACAGCTCATCTCCAAAGTGGCCTCTCCCCTTCATGGTTGGTCCAGAGCGGTTGTGTGAAGTTCGTCATGATTTACAGAATGAGTCAAGGGCAGAAAACATCCTGTTACCTCCCATCATCCCCCAGCCTAGGTAGGACACAGTGAAGGAATGCTGATTTCCCCATTGATTTTTTTCTTTCTTAGTGTGCATCTATTAGTAAAAATCTACTTAAACATTGGGGCTGGAGAGATGGCCTAGCGGTTAAGAGTGCCGACCACTCTTACAGAGGCCCCGGGTTCGATCCCCAGCACCCACATGGTGGCCGAGAACCATCTGAAACTCCAATTCCAGGAGAACTCCAGTTCCAGGGGAATCCGACACCCTCTTCTGACCTCTGTGGCATTGCACGACATGGGTGCACACACCTGCATGCAGACAGTACATTCATACACATACAGAAATAAAATTAAAAAAATAATAAAAATCTACTTAAACACAACTGGAAGATTTTGAACAATTTCTTTAATATTTAACTTTTCTGACACCGAGCATTAGATTTAAAGCTTACTGGCTTAGGATATGTATTTGTTACCATGGGATAGAAATTACCTTCCATTTGCAGCTCCTGAAAAGTTTTATCAAGACTCAGTGTTGAGCCATATTTTTAGCAGCTCTGAAAGTGAACAGATGGCTTTTTAAACAGCTTGACCTATTGATGGAATATTTACTGCCAGCTCTGGTCCTGTGGCCCCTCCCTGGGAAGAGACCCTGGAAGCTGTTCTAATCCACTCAATACATATTTACCCAGTGATCAGACACTGATTAAAAGAAGATTTAAAAAAAAAATAACTTAGAGGTGGCAACCTTTGTCCTTTGCTCTTCATGAAAGCTAAGGTCTTCAGAAGGCTAGGTTGGTGAATGAGAGGAGGGCACGGGCTGAGGAGCACGTATGAGTCCCAGGATAAGACCCGAAGCCTGCCATTCTTCCTCCCCTCCAGACTGACTCCAGAGTAAGCCCATAGAGCAGGTGTGGACCCCCGCTGCCCTCGTGGGGAACTGTGCAAGAAGCCATCGCTGCTGGGCCCCCGCCTTGAGCAGCTAAGTGTCTTTTCCCAACCTGAGGAGGAAAAGAAGTAATTGTTAACATATGAAAGAGTGTCTGAAGGGGCTGGAGAGATGGCCTAGTGGTTAAGAGCGCCGACCGCTCTTGCAGAGGACCCGGGTTCGATCCCCAGCACCCACATGGTGGCTGAGAACTGTCTGAAACTCCAATTCCAGGAGAACTCCAGCTCCAGGGGAATCCGAGACCCTCTTCTGACCTCCGCGGCATTGCACAACACGGGTGCACAGACTTGCATGCAGACAGTACATTCATACACATATAGAAATAAATAAAAATTAATAAAAAAAAGAGTGTCTGAAGAGCAGACAGAAAGCTGATTGGTTAAAGGATTCAGGGGGACATTTCTATGGTTTAAGGGTATCTCCTGATTTAAAGTAGTGAACCAGCTGTGGTTTGAATATGTCAGTGGTCCTATGTGTTAAATGCTCATTCCTTGGGAAGGGTCTGTTGGGAAGTACTGGGGACCTCCGGCACAGCAGAGGGTCCTGGGATCCTCTGGGTCATTGGAGGGATTTGGGGCTCTTGCCTCTTGTTTTCTCTCTTTTGGCTTCCCGCCTGTGAGATAAGGTGCTTAACCCACCACACACTCCCTCTTCCTTGCTTCTAGGCTTTATATACATTCATGGGGGTAGAAAGACCCTCTCATCAGTTCCTGGGGGGTTTTATTAAGATTCAGTATTGAATTATATTGTGTACATTTTTAGCAGCTCTGAACGTGAATGGATGGATTTAGAAACAACTCAGCCTATCAGTAGGTCCACCTGAAGCCCGGAGCAATGGGTTGCCTGGTTGTGCACTCCAGAGCCGTGAGCCAAGTTAACATTTTCTCTTATCAGCTAATCATCTCAACCATTTTGTTATTGCTAACCTACGATTAGTAGCAAGAGTGGAGTTGTTTCTACAGGTATATCTGGCAATGTGAAAAAGCCTTTGAAACTGAGATTTTGGAACAGAGGGACTGGAGGTCCTTGGGCCATTCAGAAGTGCTTTGAAGGGGGTTGTGAGACTCTCCTTTTTGATTTCTGTCCATGAAATGAAGAGTTTGTCCTGGTTCTGTGCTTCTGAAATTATATTCAATATCCCCACCAGGGGCCCAAAGTGATGGGTCTACCTCTTGAATGGAAACTTCCAGAGTGTGGGCTAAATATATCTTTTCTCTTATAAGCTGATTATCTCCCGGGTTTTATCACAGTGACAGAAAGCTGACTAACAAGGAGACTTAATTTTCAAAGTCATATGCTAATAGCATTTGGAGGTGGGACATTGGGAAGGTAATTGGGTTATGAAGGTACAGACTTTGCAAATGGGCCCGCGCATTCTTGGATTGTTGGTTAATGGGCTATGACAGGAGTGGGCTTGTTAGAAAAGCGAGTTCTCATCAGCTCTCTGGCTCTGCCTCACCCCATTATACCCTCTGCTGCTTGACAGTGCATCACACAGATCCTCCTCAAGAGCTGGGCAGGTGCTGGCACTGCGCCTTAGATCCCCAGTCTCTAGAACCTTGAGCTAAACAAACCTCTGCTCCTTGGGAATTACCCAGGCTGGGGTGTTCAGTTATGACAGCAGAAATGGACTACGACACAAGGGGAAGACAGTGAGGGCCATGCAACAGATGGCCTGTCGGAGAGGCTGTGTTTTGGGGGCCACTGGACCCCAAGATCTGTCATGGTTTCATTAGATCAGGCATCTTCCCATGAGAACTAGAGAGGGTTACGGGGGTGGGGAGGGTGTGGTTTCAAGTTAGCTGGCCATGAGACTCTTTCCTCCTGGTCCTTGGAATGCCCCTATCTCATAACACTGACATTAGTCAGTTCTTCTATGGCCTCTGCTTGCCCTCCAGAGCAGTCTCGGACTGTCCTGTTTCTCCTAACCCTTAGCGTCAACCAAGAACCCCCCCACATCCATAGTCCAAAAGCATTCAGCAGGCCTAGAACTAATGAACTGGCAAGTGGACGCAGGCATTAAGCATGTTTCACAGAGACTGGGTCTGTGGGTCCCTGGATAATGTTTGCTCCATCAGTAGCGCCAGTTTTAGCTCCTACAAAGTGCTCGCCCCTCAGAGGAGGTGCCTGCCTCAGTTTCACCTCAGCAAGTGATGTTCTAGTCTTTGTAGTGGGGAGTGTGGAGGGTGGAGGAGGTGAGTCTGACTGACACTGAAGTTCCTTGGGCTGACCATGTGTTAGGCTCCCCATTGTGACCCCCAAGGAGACATGCTGTTTATTATTTTAGATTATGTGTATTTGTATGTGTCTGTGTGTATGTGATCTTGGTGAGTATAGTACCCACAGAGGTCTCAGAGGGCATCACATCCCCTGGAACTGGTGTTATTGGACCAGTCATGAGCTGCTGTGTGGGTGCTGGGAACCAAGCCTGGGTCCTCTGTAAGAAAAGTTGATGTCCTTAACTGCTGAGCCATGTCTCCAGCTCCAGAGAGTCATGTTCTTTTCCACCCCTTTGTCTTCTGAGTGTAGGAGACCCTGCAACTTGCTTCCTGCCAACAGAGCATCATGCAGGCCCAGAGACGCTTCCCCTGTGTTCAAGGTCTCTGATCGGTTGATTTTGAGTTCATTGAAAGTTTTCTAGAGAGGCCCCAATCTACTCAAGGGACACTCCAGTGGCTCATCTCTAATCTTAGTCTCCTTCTAGCCTAGAAGAAATAAGCTGCTATGACTGAGGAGATGGTTCAGTGGTTAAGAGCACTGGCTGCTCTTGCAGAGGACCTGGGTTCGAGTCTGACAGCTAACAACCATCTGTAACTCCAGTTCCAGGGGCTCTAACACCCTCTTCTGGTATTGCATGACATCAGTGCACTTATATACATTCAGGCATAACACTCATACATATAAAATAAAAATAAATAAATATTTTTCGAATGAGGTGGAGGACCTGGAGAGATGGATCAGCGTTAAGAGTGCTTGCTGTTCTTCTAGAGGACTCAAGTTTGTTTTCTAACACCACATAGGCTGGCTCACAACCACCTGTAACCATAGGCCATCCAACACCCTTTTCTGGCCTCTGTGAACACCACATGCACATCACACACACACACACACACACACACACACACACACTTTTAAAAAGATGTGTTGAAAGAGTATCTGTGAAGGGCGATGGGGAAGAGGACTATGGGTGGCCCCAGCTTGCAGACTGAAAGAAGCCAGCCCCTCAGTCCTGCAGCCAGAAGGGCCTAGACTCCCCTGGTGGTCCACATAAGCTTGGGCTCAGGTTCTTTCCTTGTGGGTCCTTCACCTGATCAGCATTTGATGGGCTGGGCAGAGCTCCACTTCTTCTCACCCACAGAAACTGTGTCTAAGCCTCTGAACTCATGGAGATTGGTTCTACAGTGATGGAGAATAGATGGGGTCTCTAAGGTTCTGAGGGTAAGGGCAGGGTGAAACAAGTTGGCTGTGTGCTAAGTCAGTCCCTTCTATCCATCACTAGGCATTTACCAAGCCCCTCCAGTGGGCCAGGCATTCTCTGGCTTCAAGCTGTTGAGTTCCCAAGAGGAGGTTGCTCCAGAGCAGTGAGCCCTGGTCCTATGGGATTCTTAAGTTCTCACTAGCCCGCCCCCTAAGCTATTTGCTTCCAACACTCACATCTTGCTGCCCCAGTATTACATCTATGGCACAATTCTACACAGCAGCTTAATGTTCTTAAAGGGGCATATTGAACACAGGTGCTCCATAGCACACACACCTCTTCCTGTTTCCTCTGTGCTTTTTCAAGTGTATTTAATTCTATTTATGATCTCACCACCAACAGTGTATAAATTAAAGGATGGATGGATGGAGAAATGAAGGGACATGCATTTATAATCTGCCAGGCTTGCTCTGAGCCTTGCTCCAAGGCCTCTAAATGCAGGATATAATTTTTTAGCCTAATAAATGAAAAGCCACTTCCCCTCTCGAGTGCTGCCTCAGCAGTCAGGGTTCAGCAAACGGCACATTCGTCTCTCTGGGGGATGGTGCCAAGGATAATATTTTGGCAGGTTATCTCCAGAGTTACTCAGTACAACACTGTCAGTCAAAGGTCAGTTTATGAAGCAGGGATTTATAAAGTGAACTTGGAATTGGAGCCTGGGATAGTCTATCTCAAGCAGTGGATCTGTCTGGGCTTTGACAGATTCTGATGGGTGGTAGACTTGGAGCCCAGTGTGATGCCCAGGGCTGCTCTGTTTCAGTCAGCAGCAGCTATCTGTCAGCACACATGTCAACCTTATGTGGACTTTCTGAGGGCAGAAGAGGGGTCACAGAGGCAGATCAAGGGTCGTTCTGCCAGAGGGGGCCTGGGTGATGATGGTGGGCTTGGTGGTGGAGGAGAGGATATTAGTGCCTGAATACCAAGCCCTGGAGCTAAAGCGATGACCCATTGTAATTTATTATAAAGAAAATCATATCTGTGAATGCACACATACTCATGTATCTGTGTGCATCTGTCATGTGCATGTGTGTGATGTTTGCATGTGCATAACTAACATGTGTGGGCATGTTCATGCACAAGCACATATCTTTGAGCACATGTGTGCATATATGTTCTTGTGTGTACAAGCGAGATGTGCACACCTGTAGTTGTATATTGCACACTTGTATATACATGTATGAGTGTATGCATATATAGTTGCAAATGTGTGATGTCTATGTGTATATAAATACGCATGTCTGTGTGTAGATAGGCAAGCATATGTGTGCACTCAGCATACACATTTACATTTGTGCCCATGTTCACACTTCTGTGTGTATACCTGATTATAGTGTGGCTGAGATCAGCTAGTGAAGGAACTTCCTGTGTCTTGAGTGTCTCAATGCACTACATGTCTGTACATGTCTGGTATGAACCTCCGTGCTTAGCAACAGACTACACATGGTCAAGTAAGGACAGTGTAGGCTTCAAACCTCCATTTTGTGTCTTTCCCCTAAGACATGCTGGTGTTTTCTCTCCAGGGCTGGCAGCTGCAGGTAGAGGAGAATAAAGGATGATTTCTTCAAAAGACACACAGAGAGAACGCAGAGTGATCTTCCAGAAAGATTGAAGACAACGGCTGCCTTTGGAAGAAGCCAGCCAGGCACATCTCACCCCATCCCCAGTCAACCTCCCACCATGGTGCCTGCTTATGGGCCTTGCCTGGAGAGGCAGAGGAAGAGTGCCCAGTTTGGGAATGTGCAGCTGCCCACAGGAGCATATCTCACAGTGAGATCACGGCCTGTGATAGTCAGCACTAGAGCCAGAGACGGAGGGGCACACAGATGGAGGGGCACACAGACAGAGAGGCACACACCGATACACACAGCCACACATGCAAACATAGACACACAAACATATACATACAGACACATAAACACACAAATACACATAGACACACAGACACACGAACATATACATACAGACACATAAACACATAAATACACATAGACAGACACACGAACATATACATACAGACACATAAACACACAAATACACATAGACACACAGACACACGAACATATACATACACACAGATACACACACGCAAACATAGACACATGAACATACACATACACACAGTCACACTAACATACACATACACACAGACAAACAAACATACACAGAAACATAACATACACATACACATATACACACAGACACATGAACATACACACAGACCCATAAACGTAGACATACACACAGATATACACACTCACATAAATACACATAGACACACAGACCCACAAACATACACATGCACACAGATATACACACATACACACATAGACACACATAAATATACATAGACACACACAAACACATACAAAAACACAGACATACACACACTCAGACACAAACATAGATACATAGTCACACACACAGACAAACACACATGCATACATGCACATAGATTCACACAGACACACAGACACATAGGCATATGCAAACACACGAACATATACATACACACAGAGATATACACAGAGACAAACATACACACATACATACACATAAATAAACACAAACACATACAAAAACACAGACATACACACACTCAGACACAGATACACAGACACAGATATACAAACACACAGAGAGAGAGACAAATAGAACAGACATACACATAGATACAGAAACACCCATTTGTGGATGGGCACCACACAAGGACAGTCACCCAGGGTCTTCCCCGCAGTCACTGCTGTGTGGACATCCACATGGGCTCTGGCAGCTACCTGCTCAAGCCAGGCGTGTAAAGCACACGGCCACGCACCTGGGCCAGGCAGCTTGGGCCAGCCATTCTTGCGGAGGGGCAGTCAGAGTCATCCTGCTGAGAGTTCAGTCTCCCTGTGCTCGGTGAGCCAAGCTGGACTTTTTATGGGAGTGTTTCACACCTCAGTGCAAACCCCATGATGCCTGTTTGTGCCCCCCCCCAGCAATCTTCCCATGTACGGAAGGGACAGGCCTTGCCTCTGAGACAAAGTGGGGCTGCGGGCGTCCTTTTGTGTCAGTGTCCTGGTCTGTAGTGTGTGCTGTCCATATCCTCACAGTAAGGGGGGACAGACACTCCTCCCCCTACACAGGCCCTGACAAACACCTGGAGAATGGTCAGAAAATCAAGAAAGGAGTCAGAGGCAGGAGGGAACATCCTTGTCCCCATGTGTGCTCTTCTAGACCAGCTGACACTCAGAGGGGCCACATGGCTGGGACTCTGAGCCATCTCTGTCAAAGCTGGTTTTCATCCTCCGCTTAGTCTTGGATTTCATGGAGGTGACATTTTAGATCAGGAGGAAATCGATATTTGGATTGGCAAATAGATTCAAATGCTGCATTCGCTCTCCAGAATGTTACAGCAACATCCTAAGCAGGCTTTTCTCCAGCAGGAGAAGAGGGCATGTTTGAACATGCTTTGTTCAAATAGGGAATGGGAGGGGAGGGGATGCAAAGGCAGGAGGAAATGGCACTTAAACATCTGCCTGTGGAAACTCAGGAAGGGCGCGGTGCTCCCTACAGGCCCTGGGTCCTCCACCCAAGGTGGATGGTCTGACCCTCTTAGGGTGCTGTTTGCCTGTCAGCGGGGGCAGCCTCAAGTGAGCCTGTAGCTCAGCAGATCTGCTCAGGGATGGTCCCAGGCTAAGCAGCTTAGACTCTGAGGAGAAAGACAGGCAAACCGGTCATTGTAGCTGTTCTAAGAGGAAGCTTTGCCCTTGCATGGGTCTGCTCTGTGCTGCTGTAAAAAACTCCCTGAAGCTGGACACTTACTGAACATAGATGGAAACTTTCCCACATATGTCCAAGACTGTCACCTCATCTGTTTGGATTCTAAGGAAGGGCCTGGGCCTGCAACCCAGCATAGGGCTAAAGCAGAAATAAACAGATGTGTGCCCAAGGAGCAGAGCCCATGGGTGGACTTACTCTATTATGTCAGTGGAGATGGAGAAACAGCACCCTGATGGGGTTCTTCCTCTTCTTCCCTGGTTTTTTGTTTTTTTTTTTATTTTTTGTCTTTTCAAGACAGGGTCTCCCTGTAGCCCCAGCTGTCCTGGAACTCACACTGTAGACTAGGCTGGCCTTGAACTCACAAAGATCTGCCTGCCTCTGCCTCCCAAGTGCTAGGATTAAAGGTGTGCGCCACCACGCCTGGCTTCTTCCCTGTTTTTTTTTTTTTTCACATAAATTTATTTATTTATTTTTAACAAATCTAGNTTTCAATACCCCACTGAGTCCTTTGGATAGGTCAACAGGACAAAAAATAAACAGAGAGACATCTGAACTGAACGATATGATACACCAAATGGACCTCATAGACCTCTACCGAACATTCCATCCTAATACCAGAGAATACACTTTCTACTCAGCACCCCACGGAACATTCTCCAAAATCGACCACATCCTGGGACACAGAAGAAACCTCTACAAATACAAAAAGATTGAAATAATTTCATGCATCCTGTCAGACCACAGTGCAATGAAGCTCAACATCAACACCAGGACAAGCCCTCCTGCCTACAAGAACACATGGAGACTAAACAACACACTCTTGAATAATGAATGGGTCAAGGAAGAGATAAAGAAAGAAATAAAAACATTCCTGGAACTGAATGACAATGACAATACAACACAACAAAACTTATGGGATACCTTAAAAGCAGTCCTAAGAGGGAAATTTATAGCCCTGGGTGCCTACATTAGAAAAACAGAAAGAGCACAAGTGAATGATCTAACACTACAGCTAAAAGCACTTGAGAGGCAACAACAGATGAACCCTAAACGCAACAGACAGGAAGAAATAACAAAAATCAGAGCAGAAATCAATGAAATAGAAACAAAGAAAACAATACAAAAAATCAATGAAGCCAAAAGTTGGTTCTTTGAAAGAATAAACAAGATAGACAGACCTCTAGCCCAGTTAACAAAAAGAAAGAAGGAACAACTCCAAATCAATACAATCTGTGATGAAAAGGGAAATATCACAACGGACAAGGAAAAGATCAAGAAAATTATATGGGAATATTACAAGAACCTATATTCTACCAAGTTTGAAAATCTAGAAGAAATGGATGAATATCTGAAATCTTGGGAATCACCAAAGCTTGGCCAAGAGGAGACCAGCAGCTTAAACAGACCCATAACATATGAAGAAATAGAGGATGTAGTAAGAAGCCTCCCAACTAAAAAAAGCCCAGGCCCAGACGGTTTCACAGCAGAATTCTATAAAACATTTCAAAAAGACCTACAACCATTATTTCTGAAACTGTTTAGAAGTATACAATCAGAGGGAATTCTCCCAAATTCCTTCTACGAAGCCAACATCACTCTATTACCAAAACCAGGCAAAGATCCAACTAAAAAGGAGAATTATAGACCCATCTCCCTCATGAACACAGATGCCAAAATTCTTCCCTGGTTTTTAAATTACCTCAATACTGACCATTGTAAATCCTTTCTGCAAATGGTGTCCCATGACCTCACTATCCAGCACTAGCCCAAAGCCTTAACATCTCACCCCTCCACAATAGTAGTCAGGGGCCAGCTTCAGCCTATGAACCTTCAGTGGACACATTTGAACCTTATCCAGACCACAGCACCCCTCTTCCTTCCAGTCCTGTTTGCAGTCATTTTTCTGCCACTGTGAGATAATGCCTGAGACCGTCAGCTTATAAAGAGTAAAGGTTCATTTTGGTTTCTGGTTTCAAACCAGGGTTGGTCGTCTCTGTTGTTTCAGAGGAAGCCACTCTGCCCAGAGCAGCTGGGAAATGAAAGAGAGGAAGAAAAGGGATCTGGGACTCTGTGTCTGCAATTGTCTAACCTCTTTTCCTTAAGCCCCACCCCTTAACCATTCCACCACATCCCAGTGGTGTCCTGGGCTGGATCCCTCCCTAGGCACCACAGAGCCTCCATGTACAGGTCACTTTCTACTGTGCTGATGTAGCACTGACCCACTGGGGAGGAATTGGAAAGGTTGGGGTCTAATAACAATGTGTTTATGTGTCAAGTTGATAGCTTCCATTGTCAACTTGACCCACCTGGGAAGAGTGAACTTCAGTCTGGGAGTTTCTTCTATCAGACTAGCCTCTGGGCATGCCTGGGAAGCATTTTCTTGATCATTGAGTGATCTGGAAGATCTGGAAGGGTCCAGCCTACTCTCTAGTACCAAATTTTGTTCTGGTTTGGATCCCATTGCTGTGATAAAACACTGACCAAAGCCAACTTGGAAAAGAAATGGGTTTATTTAACTTAAAGTTCACAGTCCATTATCATCAAGGTCATTGGGTCAGGGGCTGAAGCACAGACCATGGATCCACTGTTCACTGGCTGCTCCCCAGGCCTCCGCTCAGCCTGCCTTCTTATATAACCCAGGACTGCCTGCCCAGGGGTGGCACCATCAGCATCAGTCAGCAATCAAAAGGATACCTCACAGACATGCCCACAGAACAGTGTGATGAAGGCAGTTCCCCAGCTGAGGTTCCCATGTCCCAGGTACATGAAGCTGACAACTGAAGCTTTCTAGCACATCCTGCTTCTCCAGGTCCCTGAGGATATTTTCCTCATTCCAATCACTGTGCAGGTCACAAAGCTCATCCCCAGATCCTCTGTGACTGGGCTCTTATCAGAGCTTTGCAGAAGGCTGATTGCTCCCTGAGAGCTAAGGAGACCAGACTGAGTGAGGGACTGGTTCAAGGCCACACAGCAAGTAGGTGACAGAACTTGATGTTCAGACCTTCCTTTTCCAGGGAAGTTTATGATGAAATAAACCCTTTCTTCCCCAAAATTGCTTTTAGTTAGTGTTTTATACAGCAATGGAAAGCTATGTAAAACATTTGCAAACACAAGGTACTGCTGCACGTTTACATGTTCTTTATATCTAATAGATTAAATCATAGGTGAGGATGGCATCTAACAGAGAACACTAAGTCAGACCACCCCATAAGCAAGAAGACTGTGTGGGGCCCAGGAAAGACTGAAGACATGAGCTGGTCCTGTAAACATGTGCACGACAAGACCTTGGTATAACTAACAGCCAGAGCAAGGTGCACGGTGGATGACCAACAGCCAGAGCAAGGAGCATGGAGGATAACCAACAGTCAGAGCAAGGTGCATGGTGGATGACCAACAGTCAGAGCAAGGTGCACAGTGCATGACCAACAGCCAGAGCAAGGTGCACAGTGCATGACCCAACAGTCAGAGCAAGGTGCACGGTGCATGACCAACAGTCAGAGCAAGGTGCACGGTGCATGACCAACAGTCAGAGCAAGGTGCATGGTGCATGACCAACAGTCAGAGCAAGGTGCATGGTGCATTACCAGCACTCAGAGCAAGGAGCATGGTGGATGACCAACAGTCAGAGCAAGGAGCACGGTGGATGACCAACAGTCAGAGCAAGGTGCATGGTGCATGACCAACAGCCAACAGGGAATCAGGTTCAAGATGCTGTGTGAGATGTGATTCCTGGGGAGATGGGAACAGATTCACCCAAGGGAGAGAACAGATCACAGTAGGGACACTATGAAAGTCAGCATGCTTGACCAATGCTCTGTTTGAATTACTTAGAGGAGTGTTGTGAGGGTTATCACAGGAGTGTGGGGAGGGTTATCACAGGAGCATGGAGAGGGTTATCACAGGAGCATGGGGAGGGTTATCACAGGAGCATGGGGAGGGTTATCACAGGAGCGTGGGGAGGGTTATCACAGGAGCGTGGGGAGGGTTATCACAGGAGCGTGGGGAGGGTTATCACAGGAGCGTGGGGAGGGTTATCACAGGAGCGTGGGGAGGGTTATCACAGGAGTGTGGGGAGGGTTATCACAGGAGTGTGGGGAGGGTTATCACAGGAGTGTGGGGAGGGTTATCACAGGAGTGTGGGGAGGGTTATCACAGGAGTGTGGGGAGGGTTATCACAGGAGTGTGGGGAGGGTTATCACAGGAGTGTGGGGAGGGTTATCACAGGAGTGTGGGGAGGGTTATCACAGGAGTGTGGGGAGGGTTATCACAGGAGTGTGGGGAGGGTTATCACAGGAGTGTGGGGAGGGTTATCACAGGAGTGTGGGGAGGGTTATCACAGGAGTGTGGGGAGGGTTATCACAGGAGTGTGGGGAGGGTTATCACAGGAGTGTGGGGAGGGGTATCACAGGAGTGTGGGGAGGGTTATCACAGGAGTGTGGGGAGGGTTATCACAGGAGTGTGGGGAGGGTTATCACAGGAGTGTGGGGAGGGTTATCACAGGAGTGTGGGGAGGGTTATCACAGGAGTGTGGGGAGGGTTATCACAGGAGTGTGGGGAGGGTTATCACAGGAGTGTGGGGAGGGTTATCACAGGAGTGTGGGGAGGGTTATCACAGGAGTGTGGTGAGGGTTATCACAGGAGTGTTGTGAGAGTTATCACAGGAGTGTTGTGAGAGTTATCACAGGAGTGTGGTGAAGGTTATCACAGGAGTGTGGTGAGGGTTATCACAGGAGTGTGGGGAGGGTTATCACAGGAATGTGGTGAGGGTTATTACAGGAGTGTGATAAGGGTTATTACAGGAGTGTGGTACGGGTTAGTACAGGGGTGTGATAAGTGTTATTACAGGAGTCCCATTTATGAGACCTCTGAGCTCATCACCTACTAAAGGACTCAGCTTCTAATAGCATCACCTTGGTGGTCAGAATGTCAATACATAAATCTAAGGGGGGGGAGGACAAAAGCATCTAGGTTATAGGCAATAGCCAATGTTTTAGCTATTTAGTCTTGTTCTCAGTAAACAAAATTCAATGTTCTTCTTTGCAGTAACTTTTCTATAAATCTGAATTCATCTTAAAATAAAAAGTTATCAAAAATAAACACCCCAAACATCTAAAAGACAGAGATTCTATTCAGCAACTTAGAAACCATAAAAAGTTAAATGGAAATGTTTTATATTTAAATGGCAGTATCAGAGAAGAATCTGTTATGCTAAGAAAAGACTGGACTCCAAAGAGCAATGCTTCCAAAAATTTGAAGTCAGTTCCATAGAAATTATCTACATAGAAATTCAGATATATGAGAGGGGAACACTGTTTACCCTCTGTGGATAGAATCCAAGGGTCTAAGAGAGGTGGGCTTAGAGCCAAATGGGAAAAGAGGGAAGGAGACAGAGGAATTGATAACAGAATAGATAACGGCAGAGAACTTTCTACCATAGAGAAGCTCAGTAAATACAGAAGAATCCATGCCCACATCCATCAGCTTCAATCTGATGAGCGTCAGAGATAAAGATCGAGTCTTTAATCCAGAGAGACAAAGAAAAAAAAAACCCATCCTGAATGTGGGAGATTGATATGAATTGAGGTTGATTTCCTACATTAGAACTTCAGATGATAATATAATGACATCTTTAAAGTAGGCGAGAAGCACAAAAGCTGCCAATCTAGAATTATACATTTAGAGATGGTAGGCTTCAGATATGAAGGGATATTTAAGATTCAGGGTTCTTTCTCTATGGAGACAAAAGCTGAGATAATTTAGTTCCAACAGACTTACATTATTCTAAGAACTGCTAAGAAAGTGCTCTCAAGGTTCAGAAAAGATTTGGAAAGAAATCAAGGTGGTCCAGAACCGTGGGGAGAAGAAGAACACAGAAAAGATAAAAACTGGAAGTTCTGTATGCCTTCTACTTGGTTAGTACATTTATTTAAATTAAAAAGACCATTGAAAAAAATAAAGACCATTGACTCTTGACAATAATAATGATTTATTTAGGGGTTCAGGACATATGGGAGTATGGTGAGAAAGCACTAGCACAAAGAACGATGTAATTACAAGGGTGTAAGATCCTTATCTTGGGCTGACAAGATGGTGTAGCAGATTTAAGGAGCTTGCCACCAAACCTGATGACCTGAGTTTGGATCCTAAGGGGAGAACTGTTTCATGCAGGCTGTCCTGTGGCATCCACATATATGGTGTGAGTGTGCATTTGTGTGTGTGTGTGTGTGTGTGTGTGATAATGTATTATTTGAAAGGAAATAATACAACTTAAAGATGAATGCTGTGGTGTCCAATTGATCACTAAAACCCCCAAAAAGGTTTTTAGCTAGACTTTGATACAGAAAATAAATGAAATAATGAAGAAATGCAATTCATTGCAAAGAAATAAAGGAGAGGAAGAGGAAGACCAATTTGAGGCAGAAAGTAAAAATGAAAGCAGAATGTTCCTAGCCTTGGGATGAGAGCATACAAAGAAGGGTTAGAAAGGTGGTTAGAGCCAGGGTGGTGGACGACTACAAGTAAACAGCCTTTTCCAGACAGCAGGGCAGGTGCACCTATGAACTCAGAGCACTTGTGACAGCATACACAAGATCAGACAGCTCAAGCCAGACAAAATCCCAGCACAGAGGGAGGAGGGGGTCAGGAAGTCACACTCTCAGCTGAAGAGGCTATTGGCAGCTGATAGCTGCTGGGAAAAAGAGAGTCCATTTTCTTTAAGAATGTGGTCCGGGCTGGAGAGATGGCCTAGTGGTTAAAAGCACCAACTGCTCTTGCAGAGGACCCGAGTTCAATCCCCAGCACCTACATGGTGGCTGAGAACCGCCTGTAACTCCAATTCCAGGAGAACTCCAGTTCCAGGGGAATCCGACGCCCTCTTCTGATCTCCGTGGCATTGCACGACACAGGTGCACAAACCTACATGCAGACAGTACATTCAAATAAATAAATAAATAAATAAATAAAAATTATAAAAAAAGAATGTGGTCCATGGAAGCTTGATCCTACTCCCAGGAATGGCCACGCACCTGAGAGCATGGGAAGCTCAAACTGGGCTTGGTGGGTTTGAAATGAATAAAAAGAGGAGGACGCAAAGTTGGGTGGGGAGGAAGAAGGAGCAGACATGGGACGAGTTGGGGGGGTGAATGGGATTGAAATGCATTGCATGAAGTTTTCAAAGAACAAATAAATAAAGACAAAACCAAACAACAACAACAACAAAAAACCCCAAACCAAACCCAACAAAATGCCAAGATGGTATTTACATGCAGCCTTAATACAATCAGTGGATCTGGAGTGGCCAAACTTTAAATGAAGAAGGTTGGGAGTTTTATGCTATAGAACCTGAGAGACCTAGGCATTGAAGAGATGTCACTGAGATGTTGAAGGCACAGCCAGCCCTTCCAATCTCCAGCTTCTGTTGTCTTGTGGGGGAGGGAGACCTAATTTTCCAAATGGTTTTCCCACTTGACTCCAAAGCACATCCAGTTTTATCTTCCTTTACAACAAATGCAGAAGTTCACTGCTGTGGTTTGAGTGTGAAATGTCCCTGTGAGATAAAATGTATCTTCTTTGAAATGGCTTTATCATGGGACAAGCTGTGAACTACAAAGGTGGAGTCTGGTTTACTTAGGGCTCAGGGAAAAGACAAGCCCATAGTGAGGTCCCAGCAATCCTGGGCCAGGGGCATATAAAAAGCCCATCCCATGGGGCTCAGGGACTCTCCCTTTTTTTTTTTTAATTTTATTTATTTCTTGTATGTGTATCAATGTTCTGTCTGCATGCAGGTTTGTGCACCCGTGTCGTGCAATGCCGCGGAGGTCAGAAGAGGGTGTCAGATTCCCCTGGAACTGAAAGTTCTTCTGGAATTGGAGTTTCAGACGGTTCTCGACTGCCATGTGGGTGCTGGGGATCGAACCCAGGTCCTCTGTAAGAGCGGTCGGCACTCTTAACCGCTAGGCCATCTCTCCAGCCCCGACTCTCCTTATTTTGTCATGGTAGGCGGAGAACATAGAAATCCTATCAGGACTCCGGGCGGCCATGTTGAGAAAGGAGACTCTCTGCTCGTCATGTAAGAGATGCTGTCTTTAATCACTTTGTAGGCAAGCCTAATAAACTCTCTAGATTGGAGTCTGCTGATTGCTTTGCCTAGTAACCAGGCAACTTGAGGTAGAGGCAGAGGGAAGTGATGTGTGTGGGTACCTCCCCCCCGAAAATTCTCTGTAACAGTCCCCCATAGATTCATGTGTCTGAACACTTGTTCTCCAGAGTGGCCCTTCTTTGGAAGTTAATGGAGCATCCTGATGGGAGGCAGTGGGTCACTTGGGGTGCTCCTTGAGGATTGATACACCAGCTCCACTTCCTGTCTGCCCTCTGCCTCCCAACTGCAGGCACAATGAGTGCAGCTGGTTCATGCTCTGCCACCATGCCTTCCCCAGCTTGATGGACTATACCCCTGAAATGCGAACCCAAACACACCCTTCTTCCCTTGAGGGTGTTTGAAATACAACAAGGAAGAAGTAGCTAGACTAGCTAGATCTAGCCGCTCTGAGCTAGCTCCATGTACACCTATGGCTGCTCTCCTTGACCTGTGAGGGTGAACTTGAAGTCAGGGTCCCAGATCTTGGCCTCCCTTCCCCCTCCTCTGCCCGTCCCCATCCCCTTCTGCACAGCCCTGTAGGCACAAACCCTGCCATGTTCAAAGTCACCTGAGCAACTCATTCTTCCTTGCAATCCCTTCTCCCTCCACCATTTACACTTCCCTCTAACAACTTCCAAATATCCCATAACTCAGGTTCAAACTCTGTGGTACAGGGCTGTGATAGTGGCTCCCTGGTACCACACTTGCTGAGCATGTACAGGGGCCTGGGCTCCATCCACGGCACAGCAACACACACACACACACACACACACACACACACACACATGCAAACAAAATATCAGATGCCCTGTCCTCTATCCTGAAAGCTGACCAATCAGCTTCAATCTCTGCAGAGTCTGACATTTTCTCTTCCCAGTCTCCTCCCTCCCATGTCCTTCGTCTTCTCCTTGGATTCCTTAGTCCCGCTGCGGACTCCCCCTGTTCTCACCCCCCACCCCCAACCCCTGCACACACACATCCCCTGAAGCATTGTTCAGCCGTGCTCACTTTCCAACAAGAAATCTCCAGCCTCTGAAGAGTTTGGGGACACTCTGTTTCTAGCTTCCTCCATGGGCTGTGGAGGGCACGGCCAGCATCTCAAGTCCTCTGCCAGCTGTGTGTGGCCCAGCAGAGCAGCCCACATGTGGTGGTGGGTCTCAGCTTCCCTGGATCTGGGCTGGTGGTGAAGCATACAGGCACACAGGGCTTGTAACGGACGAGATGGAAATATGCACGAACCCCACTGTGTTTTCCAGGAAGAGCTGGGCTGGTGTTTGTCCCAGGCCACGTCTTTCCAGCCTCAGGGGCTTCTGATAGGGATCAGAGCAGACCAGAAAACAGCATGGTAAACATCCAGCCAGCAAATGAGGCGATGCTGACAGTTGGCCCTGGGGATCCAGCTGGAGCCTTCATAAGAGGCAGGCCCTCCCTGGGTAAGGCCTGCAGCCAGAAACCAGCAGTGTGGCTCCTGCTGGGACTGAGGGCAGCCCATAGGTAAGGTGCCCTTGCCGCTGACTGATGCTTGGAAAACATGCATGACGCTTGCTCCTTCCACCAGTATCTGGTGCCATCAAATGCATGGGGTTCCAGCATGGAGCCTGCCAGTGTTCTCAGAGGCCCGGAGGATGGAGAGAGCTAAGATAAGAGTCAGATGGACCCTCCTGAAGGAAGACTGATGTGTTGTTCTGATGTGTGGGACATGGATAGTCTATACCACTGGGTTTTATCCAAAGTTGCCCGGCAACCTCAAGTCTTGGCCCTGACTAGGACAGGAGGCGGTGCAGGAAGGAGACCCCAGAAGCTCCCAGGCTGCCCTGCCCAGGACAGGAGGAGGTGCAGGAAGGAGGCCCCAGAAGTTCCCAGGCTGTCCTCGTTTTGTCCCTTTGCATGTCTCAGGCCTGGAGCCCAGCGGGTCACATGGAGGTGACTTGTAAACCTCAGCCAAGAAGCTCACAGTCTAGGGAGGAAGGGAGCCAGCCTGGATGTGGACTAGACTGCTGCACCCAGAGCTGATAACCTGGACGTGGACTAGACTGCTGCACCCAGAGCTGATAACCTGGACTGGACTAGACTGCTGCACCCAGAGCTGAGGCTCGGAGGAGGGGTAAACAGAGTCTGAGTTCCAACAACAATCAGCCTGGAGAATTATGAGGTTTTCAGGTCCCTGTAACAAATGACCACTGTGTGGCTTACGAAAACTGAAATGTGTGCTCTCGAGCTCTAGAGGCCAGAGGTGAGTTCTTCTAGAGGCCTTGGGGGTTGGGGGGAGGGTCCTTGCTGCCTTGTCCAGCTTCTTCCAGATCAGATAAGGCTTGGCACGTCTCCTCCTCTGTCTTCACGTCACCCTCTCTTGTCTGCTGTGTCAAACAAATCCCTGGCTGCTTTTTGTTCTTATCAGTGCACTTATATGCATTTATACTGGATCTGGGCCACCTGGGGTCAGATGACCTCATCTCAAGACCTTAACTTACAGGCTGTTGGGATGGCTCAGTGGGTCAAAGGATGGCCACATGAGCATGGAGACCTGGGTTCAAATCCCAGAAGCATGCAGCATATCTGGGTATGGTGGCACATGTTTGGAAGCTCAGTGTGGGGTGGATCCCCAGGGCTTGCTCCAGGCCAGCAAAAGAGCCTGTCCCCCAAGACAAGGTGGACAATGCCCATGAAACACCTTACCTCTGGTCTCTGACCGCTGACTTCCACACATACATGTATACACACAATACGGGCCTTAACTTACTAGGCATGCAAAGATCCTTTATGTAAATATCACTGACTTTCACCAGATCCAGAGACTGGGGCTCAGACAGGTCCTCTGGGTGTCGTGATCCCACCTGTTCTGGTCTGTGGGGCCTGGCGGTTTGGAGCAGCTTCCTTGGGGAGCCTGTCTCCTCTGATGGCCTGGACTTGAGGGGTGGAGTCACTGAAATGACCACAGGAGGGCAGAACTGCATGGCCAGGACACAGAAGCCAGACCACAGCAGGAAACTGTAGTGAGTGAGAGGTTGAACAGGGGGCAGGGGTGAGGGGGAAAGAGGGAGGGTCTGGAGGGAGAAACATTGGAAAATAACAAAAGTCTTTAAATGCACTGCCAAAGTCAAAGGCTGGGTCAGTACCTGATAAGCACTGGGGATCCAGGGAAGGCTTGAGCCAAGGTGAAGGATGAGCCCAGTTTTGTGGGGGGTCCCCAGGTGGGGTCTGAGAAGGGGTGTTCTCTCCCACCATCTCCTACCTTGCCTGGATCCCTACTCTCCAAACAGGCAAGGTACCCCTGGCTGGCGAGGATTACGGCTGTGCGTCTTGCTCTTTCCCTGCTCCCCAGCATCTCCCTCTCCAGGGTGAGGCTAGACAGAGGCTGAGCTGATTGCCAGTCTAGGCACGGAGGGGCCTGGCAGTGTGGACTGCAAGTGCGAGGAGCTAATGCCTGTCTTTAGTGTGCCTGCTTCTTCTTGCGCTGCGTGCTATGGAACTATTCATCTATAACATTGGTGGGCCTATTAAGAGGGAAATACGATTTCATAGCTACAGATAAGAGATTAGACGGATGAACGTGAAGTCTGTGAAATAGTCTGGGGCAGGGGAGAACAATTTCCCAGTGATGAGCCTGCTGACGTTGGCTGTTGGTTTATGGGATTGCAGTCGGTCTCTTGACCACAAATGGCATTAGTTTTGAGTGATAGGGTCTGCAGTCTGTCATGAAGTGCTTATACATACGTAGGGGAGCCAGGAGCATCCCTGGTAACTGGGGCCAGTCACAAGGCCCATCGTATGGGAGAATGCAGAATGCATGGGGAGGGTTCTGCAGCATGCAGCCAACTGAAAGTGCTGCATGAAGCTCAGCTATCATTATATTAACTTCTACCACCATCACCATCATCGTCATTGCAACCCCCATCACCACCATCAGTATCATCATCGCCATTAACATCGTCCCCAACATTACCAGCCATGCCAACATCGGTATTAATGTTACCATTAATGCCACTATCATTATCATCAGCAGCACCAAAAGCCTCATTATCACCACCATAATCTTCACCATCAATACTACCACCATCATAACTATCACCATCATTATCAATCATCACCATTATCATTAACATCATCACCAACATTACCAACAACACCAGCATCAGTATTAACACCCCATCAACACTGCCATCATTATCACCAGCATTTTTATCAACACCATTATCAACACCACCAGCACCACTACCATCACCACCATCATCACCAGCACCAGCACCACCACCACCCCATTATCACTATTACCATCACCATCACCATCATGATCACCATCATCACCACCATCACCATCATCACCATCATCACCATCATCGTCACTATCACTGTCACCACCATTACCATCATCAACATCATCAACATTGTCGTCACCATCACCATCACCACTATCACCACCATCACTGCCACCATCATCACTACCAATCCCACGACCATCATTGTGAATTCTCTGGTCTAACCACTCACAGTTTAGGTTAGAGTTGAAATTTCTCAGCAATGTTTCTTTCTTGCACATGTTATAGAGAAGCAGGGTCACACATACACATACAGACAGAGAACAGGGGGTGGAGGAATCTGCTGAAGGAAAGTTGATTAAAGAAAAAGAGAGAGCATGGTAGAGGGCCCTCAGAGTCGGAGGCCTGCACTTAGAGCTCTGGAAAGTGAGTCAGCACCAGAAGTGGTGGACGTGGCCTCAGGAGAGACAGTTGGTCCTGCTCATTCAAGGTGGAGGCCTGCCATCTCAACACGGCAGCTCCGGACATTCTGAGAACACGCTGTCATGCTCCTGTTGTAGACAGTGGTCATCAGTTAAGTGGAGCTGGCTCAGCTCCCGATCTTCATGCTGAGCTAAGTTGGTTAGATTCCAAGGCAGAGATGACAGGCAGCACTGCAGGGGTGATGGGCTGTGGATGGTGGTGGGACTTGACCCGTCACGGAGTCGCTGAGGGGACTGTGCACACAACACTGGCTACCAAGTTTCTCTCCATGGGAGATGTGAAGTCAGATGGCTCATCCTGGACTTCCTGCACCCCATTGCTCACCCACAGCACTCCTGGGAGAAGCCAGGAAGTGTTTAGAGGAGGGTTGGTCCTCATGACATGACCCTTTCCGTAGATGGGCGAATAATGATGCATGTGATCCCCAAGTAGCTTAGAGAAGACTGCTCAGTACAAACAGAGGTGAGGCTCTTGGGTTCCAGAGCCTGGGAGCAGCATCTATGGCCTTGGGTAGAGACCACCCTGAGAACCAGCAGAGCTTGTGGTGAGGCTGTCATCACAATGTGACCTCAGCGTGAGCTCAGCTCCAGATACGGGATAGGAGTTAAAGCTTATTATTATTATTATTATTTTTTTTGCCTTTTTTGAGAGAGGGTCTCCCTGTAGCCCCAGATGGCTGGGAACTCACTCTGTAGACCAGGTTGGCCTTGAACTCACAGACATCTGTCTGTCTCTGCCTCCCAACTGCTGGGATTAAAGGCATGGGCCACCATGCCTGGCAAATCTTCATTTTAAAAATACTATTTACTGGGGCTGGAGAGATGGCTCAGTGCTTAATAGTACTGACTGATCTTGTAGAGGACCGGGGTTTGATTCCTAGCATCCACATGGCAGCTAAGAACTACCTGTAACTACAGTTCCAGGGGGATATGATGCCCTCTTCTGACCTCTGCAGGCACTGCACAGCATGGGTGCACCTACCTGCATGCACTCATATACATCAGATGCCCCTGGAACTGGAGTTCCAAATGGTTGTTAGCTGCCATGTGTATTTGGAATTGAATCCAGGTCCTCTCTGCAAGAGCAGCCAGTTCTCTTAACCACTGAGCCATATCTCCAGCCCTTAGTCTCAAGCTTCTTAATGTCCCCAGGAGCTTAGTAGTTCCCATGGAATACAGGCTTGGTTTAGTGTCTTGAGAAGACCCAGGACAGGAGTGTCACCTGCCTGCCTTGCACACCAGGGCAGACATTGGTCTTGCAGTAAACATGAGGTCAGTGAGCCTGCTCTTAGGGCCACGAAGTAGTCACGCATGTTGTGCTCTGCACAGAAGTACCTAGACAAACAGATAAGTGAGTGTGACTCATTCATTCAGAAGATACTTCTGGAAATTTGCAGGAAAGCATCGTGCCTGTTGAGGGCAGCCTTGATGTCTTCAGTACCTGGGAACCCACGAGTCATCTCTGCATGTGAGGACTAGCCCAGTAATGGAAGGAAGTGCAGTGGGGACAGCCCAGCTGTGCCTGGAGATTCTCACTGAGGTCAGCCATGTTAGAAAGCCATCGCGGGTACCACTGGGGGAGGAGGGAGGAGGAGCTGGTGGCTGAGCCCTGCATCTCGACACCACAGAGCCCTCTTTCTTCTGCCTCTGCAGCTGTTCCTGTCTCCCACTAAGCCTGAGCTGTGCCCCTTCAGGAAAATCCATTTAGCCTCCCTGTGTCTAGATTGAAGATACTCGGTTTCAGGGCTCCATCACAATGACATTAACACGATGACGGATCTAATGCGCGTTTTCATTCCGTGCTGGGAAAAGCTGTGAGCATCTGAACATGTTGTTAAGGTTTAGATCAGAACTGTCCTCACAGCTGGTGGTACTTCAGGGAGGGGGGATATGGGGTCTAGCTGGAGGAAGTGGGTCCTATGAGAAGGGGAGGCTTGAGGTGTACATGAGCTCCATTTCCTGTCTCATCTCTGCGTTCTGATCTGCCCAGATCAAACAGCTTCACCTCGTGCAGCCATGCCTACCACAATGATGGACTGAACTCTCAAACCAGGAACCAAAACAAGCCCTCCTTCCCTGGGTAATGTGTCAACTTTAATGTTTTTCTTTATTATTTTTATTTTACGTGTATGAGCGCGTTGCCTGCCTGTATGTAAGTGCACCCATGTCATGAAGTGCTGGTGGAGGCCAGAAGAGGGCATCGGATCCCTTAGAACTGAAGTTGTTAGCTGCATTGTGGCTGCATTGTAGCTGCATTGTGGCTGCTGGGAATCAAGCTTTGGCTCTCTGCAAGAACAGCCAATGCTCTTAACTGCTAAGCCATGTCTCCAGCCCAATGCTTTCAAATGGATAGAATGTTGACCTGCCTGGGGCCTGGGCTTCCACCATGTCTGTGGGGGATTATCTTGACTGAGTTCATTGTGGTGAGATCTGCCCACTGTGGATGAGGTCACCCTGTGACTGGAATCCTGGACTGTGTAAATGAAGGAAGGAGCTAAGCCACGTTGTCTGTTCATCCCCATTTCCTGATTGTGGTGGATGTGATGTGACCACCTGCCTGCAGCTCTGGCTGCCTTGACTTCCCTGCCATGAGAGCTCTTTCTCCCATAAGTTGTAGTGTTTTATCACAGAAACAAGGACAGGGACTAATGCTTATGCTGTTTCCTGTTGGTATTTGATTCTGTGTGTTGGCAGGCTCCACTCGAGAAAAACCCTTCTCCTCACTGTACCAATGGCCAAGGATGGGCCAAGCCATTTGTTCCATGTGAAGGCTGAAGGAGGATTGAGCCTAAGCAGACTTCAAGGTTCTGGGTTCTTTCTACTTGCCTCTCTAACACCCGCCAAATGTGGCCTTCCTGTGGGGGTGTGTACTGTGGCCCTGGGGCTGTCTGGGCACATTTCTATTGCTCAGGTCACCCCCAAGCATTCCTAAATATCCATGTGACTGACCTGCTGGTTGTTAGGACATTTGCCCCAAGTTCCACAGTTAGGAATGGAAAGCCAAGGACTCTCTGGGCAGCCTGGGGCCCAAGTGAGATTTCCTCCTCCAATCCACCTTCCTGGATAGACACAGCAGGGCGGAGCTCTGTGCTCTGTGGCTGGTTCTGCCCTTCCAGCCCCTGGTTTGGTTCCCAGGGAATCAGTCAGCAAAGGATAGAGGTGAGCTGTGTTGCTGGGACACAAGATGTGAAGGGGGGCTGGTGCTGATAGGCGGGACTTCTCCCTCAGCCTTGGGATCCTGGCTGCTGCCACTTAGCAGTCCACAAGACTTAGCTTTGGCTGTGTGCTCTGAAGGATGCATTTCTCAGAGGCTGCATCAAAGCAGACCACTAAGCAGAGTTGCTTCCCAGTAGAGGGTCAGACCTAGCCGAGGTCCCCGAGGCCCTGGGTTTCTACTGTTGCTGTGGAAACGGAAGGACAAAGTCTCCGGCTCCACATTAGTCCCTAAGAGTCAGCACCAGAGACAGAGTTTCCTTGCTTCTGAAGACTCACATCACAGAGCAGTGCTCCCTGGGATGAGGACAGATGTGGCAGCCCCTGCCATGGCTGGGGCTGGCTAGCCTTGCAGGCACTGAGATCCTTCAACACCTAGATGCTAAGGACAGGTACACAATGATTCTCTGCAGTGAACACTGCCTGAGAAAGAAGGCAGGCAAACAACCCCAGGTCCCTCAGTGTGGTGGAATGTGGGCTTTGTGGCTCTAGAGCAGGATATCCAACATGGCAGCCTATCCAGTATGGTGGCCTAGCCAATGTGGCAGCCACCAGCCACACTTAGCTCTAGAACTTTTCAGTGGGGTCTTGCAAATTCACTTTGTTTTGAGTCTAGCACTCACTGCTTGTCAAAGACTTTGTACCGAGGAGGATGGCTCAGTCAATAAAGTACAAATCTTGCAAGAATAAGGAATTGTGTTTGACCCCCAGCACCCGTGTTTAAACAACAACAACAACAAACAAAGCTGAGAATGATGATCTCAGTGCTGGGCTGTGGAGACAGGCAGATCTCTGGAGCTAGTTGATGACTTCCAAGCCAGTGAGAGAAATTCTTTTCCTGTCTGAAAAGAATTAAAACAGAACATGTAGGTGCCATACAGTGAGGACTGACACCGTAGGGTGTTCTCAGGCCTCCACACACATGTATGCCAAACAGCACACACACATTCACCCCACCCCACAGGAACAGACACAGACACAAGGAGAAAGTTGTAAAATAATCTATGTTGATTATGTGCCAAACTCTTAGCATTTTTGATGTATTGAGTTAAATACTACCATGTAGTGAAAATATAAAAATATAAAATTTGGGGCTGGAGAGATGGCCTAGTGGTTGAGAGCACTGGCTGCTCTTGCAGAGGACCTGGGTTTGATCCCCAGCACCCACATGGTGGCTGAGAACTGTCTTTAACTCCAGTTCCAGGGGAATCCAACACCCTCTTCTGACCTCCATGGCATTGCATGACAAGGGTGCACAAACCTACATGCAGACAGTACATTCATACACATAAAAAATAAAATAAAACAATTAAAAAATAAAAAATTTAAAAGTATAAAAAATAAAAATATAAAATTTAATTTACTTAATTTTTCTTTTTAAAAATATTTTATATTTTATTATTTTTGTTTTATGTGCATGAGTGTAATGCCTGAATATGTGTAAGTGCACCCGTGTTGTGAAATGCCCCGGGAAGTCAGAAGAGGGGGTCAGATTCCCCTGGAACTGGAATTACAGATGGTTGTTAGCCACCATGTGGGTGCTGGGAACTGGACCTGAGTCCTCTGCAAAAGCAGCCAGTGCTCTTAACTGCTGAGGCATCTCTCCAGCCCCAGATTTCTCTTAGTTTTCTACTATCATTTTTTAAAAAAACATAGTCACTAGAAACACTTAAATTGCTTACTTGTCTCACATGGTATTTCAGTGGCAGAGGGTAACCTGTCCGAGGGCTCTGGCTTGGAGTTTGGAGCAGGTTTCTAGTGTAGCAATAAGCAGTAAGGGAGTGGGACTCTGAACTTTAGAGTCTTCCTTCCTGTCTCCTGAAAGTGCAGAGGTGTGAATGCTGGCCAAGATCCTCTGCTGGAGAGAACTGAGGCCACACAGGGCTGCATGTAGTAAGAGATGAGGTTGTGTGTTCATGTATGTGCTGTCTGTCTGGTCTCTCCTTCCCTGTACCAGAATCGACCATGGGTCTCTACCCCATGAATGATTTACTTTTAGTCATCTCCCAGAGGCCCCCACCTCTGAACACCACGGTTCGGTTGTGTTCCCACCCACTTAATAACTCATAGTGAGAACGAAATGTCAACACATGAATTCTTGGGGTCACGCTCAAACCTCATCTAAACTGCAGCACCCCTCTTTCTTTTGTGTCTAACTTCCACATCTACTTGCTCCTTATAGGGAAACCCACAGATTCTGGGGTCAGCTTGTCTTTCTGCACAGAGAACAAGGTCTGTTTGAAGCCTACTGAAATCTAGCAAGTTTGTCAGGCCAGGGAAGGGGCCCAGTGTAGTGGGTGAATCCGTTCCTTGAGTTTCTTTACTGTTCTTATTTAAGTGACTTAGACACACACATACACACACACACACACACACACAACTTAAACATTAAACACCCCTCTCCCTCTCTCTCTCTACTCCTACCATGTTACCATACCAGTGAATGAAGAACTTCTCATTTTTCCCTATCTTTGCCCCAAGGGTGGAATCCTGCTGTGAAAACACCAGGCTGCACAGAGGATTTATTACCCTCTTTGGCTGCTTTTTTCTCTCAGGCCCTGTCTACATGGTTCAGTCTCAGTAGTGACCCCTGGTATGTTCCAATTAGGAAGAGGCCCCATGACCCACTTAGCATTGCAACCATGCTGGAGTGCTTGTTTTGTGACTGACTTCCCATGATGATGAATATCTGGAAGTCACCTTTGTGATTCTTTTTTTTAAATGTGTATGAGTGTACTGTCTGCATGTAGGTAGGTGCACCCATGATGTGCAATGCTGCAGAGGTCAGAAGAGGGTGTTAGATTCCCATGGAACTGGAGTTAAAGATGGTTCTTAGCCATCATGTGGGTGCTGGGAATCAAACCTGGGTCCTCTACAAGAGCGGTCAGTGTTCTTAACCGTTGAGCCATCTTTCCAGCCTCTTGATTGTTGTTTAATTCTCTGAAGGATTACTGTCACAATCTTTAAGTAAACAAAATCTCTCCAAATAGCCCAACATTTTCTTAAGGTTTGGGAAGTGGAGCTTGTCACAATGCACAGGGCTGTGCTATCTGCAAGCCCTGTGACAGACAACAGTCACTGTCCAGGAACTAGCCTTTCCCAGAGACACGCGCACACTGTGTCTGGAATCAGCTTCACTGTGGTTCCAATCAACACACTCTCCTCTTGGCCTCAAGATGAGATGCAATGTTCAGTGCCAAACCGAGGCTGGGCACTGGTTTCTAGAGGAGCCATTGGGAGAAGTTCTCTTTCTGGAAATGGGAGGATGGGGACCCAGAATTAAGGGTTATGCCACCATGACGTGTAGAATGCCCGGGGGAGAAGACTGCGGGGAGAGGGAGAGGGTGGCTAGAGGGGGAAGAGGAGGAGGAAGAGGAGGAAGAGGAGGAAGAGGAGGAAGAAGAGGAAGAGGAGGAGGAAGAAGAGGAGGAAGAGGAGGAAGAGGAGGAAGAGGAGGAAGAGGAGGAGGAAGAGGAGGAGGAAGAGGAGGAGGAAGAGGAGGAAGAAGAGGAGGAAGAAGAGGAGGAAGTGGAGGAAGAGGAGGAGGAAGAGGAGGAGGAAGAGGAGGAAGAAGAGGAGGAAGAGGAAGAGGAAGAAGAAGAAGAAGAAGAAGAAGAAGAAGAAGAAGAGGAGGGCAAGGAAAACGAGGAGGATGAGTAAGAGGAGGAACAGAAGGAGGAGGAGAAGAGGAGGAGCCAAGGTAAGGATGTGTAAAAGGAGAGGATGGGAGAAAAGAGAGGGGGACCTGGCCTCAGGCAGTGGATGGCTCGCCTAGGCGGTGGATGGTTCGCCCAGGCGGTGGATGGCTCACCCATGCGAGCCATGAGTTTTCTTTTTTGCTTAGCCTACTTTGAGTTGGTCCCTGGCTTGTAACATGAGCCAGGTTGTACACTGATCAAGCTTGGATTGGAAAAATGCAGAGGGAATCATTTGAGAGTCATGGCGACATAGCTGTGGCTGAGCCATCCCAGGATCTGCCCTGGATCAGAGGTCCAAAGACCCTAGGCACAGTCAGCTCTGCTAGGAGCCCGCTGTGTGCGTGTGAGCCCGAGGAAAGCCCACCCTTCCTCTACTGCTGTCTGTCATTTTCAAAATGAGGTGTAGAAATGATTCCTGATGTCCTGGGACTGTGGGGATGGGAAGAGCCTGCCTCCTCCCAGCCTTTGCCAGAGACAGAGGCCATGATTTTATCTCTTTAAACACATGGTCACATGAGATTCCTGGGGGGGGCACCATCAGAAGCAGTCGGTTGGCAGCTCTGCCAGCTTTGATTCTCTGTCCCAATCATCCTTGCCTGCTTCCCATCCCTCTTAAGCATTGCAGGCATCTGTGAGGCACTGTGGGGAGCTCTATGATCTGCTCTCTGTGGAGAACGTGGCTGCTCCCCTCACTCTAATCCCCAGTCCCTGGACAGGTGTATCAGGCAAGGTAGAGATTGTTGCCGACCATTCCCGGCTGCCTGCTACCGGCTAGCTCTCCTTGGGGGGTCGTGGATTTTTGCAGAGTCCTCTTGGCAGGAAAAACACAGTGAAGATTGAATGGCGTGTAGAAATGAAAAACTAAGGGAAGTTTTCCAGATCTACAACAACTTTATTGAACAGGGGCAGTGAATATATAGTTGTCTTTGGGAGAGGGCAGAACAAAGGATTTGGCAAAGCTTTACAATTACATAGGTAGGTAAAAAAGTCAAGATTTACACATTAACTTAAAAGCTCAGAGCACTCAGAGCAGGAAACTAAAACATCACAAAGTTTGGTTAGGAAATAAACTTTCTTTGAAGTAAAATGTAGAAACCTTAAGACAACCTTTACTGAGGAAATAACATCTAAGAAGACAAGTCATAATTGAAAAGTTATAGCTCACAGAGTAATAACTACAAAGTTCTTTAGCAGCAGATATTGGTCCTATGTCTCCATTCTGAGGCTAGAGTAAATACATCCTAAAGTTAATAGTTGCTTTTAAGTTTTTATTGAAGTAAAAACCTTATTCCTATAGTATCCTAAGTTAGCTATTAGTTTTCTAACTCTGACTGCTAATCTAAGGTTTAAATTTTTACTGAGAACCAAGAGCTGTCCCACTGTTTGCTCCAGCTAACAGCTTTGTTTTTTGTCAGATAAGTGGCTGGTGTAAGGAGAATTAGTCTCTGGCTTGCTTTACTGGGGAGTGTTAGAATCCAGGCTTTAACAAGAGGAATGTCTTATCTACTTCTTTGTCTGGGACCAGAGGAAAAAGAAATTCTTTTATTTTTAGGTTTAGGGGGAATTTTTGTTTTAACTTAAATGAAGAGATGTCTTTTCATCATACATTTTTACCACTGAAATCTGTTTTCTTTAAGGACATTCATGTAAGGCAAGAACATTACTGTCATGCAATTATTTTGTTTTCTTGATCTGAAGCAAGTTTTAACCTTGCCATATACATTAACAGCCTACATTATATTGTTTGTTAAGGAGAAAGGTCTGTTTTTTACTTTGGATCTGCAGAAAATTCTTGCTGCCAGGAAAAAGCCCTGTGCCCAAGAGAGGCATTTTAATTTGCCAGTTCTTGACATATTCAAAAGGTTTATTTTGTATCTATAAGCTGGCTTTAAGAAAAGATCTTTATGTGCTCAGTGTTATGCTAAGTCCAACACCAGAAAAACGTAATATCCTAGGAAAGCATCTCAATCTCGGGGTGATCTTAGCCAGGTATTCTGCCAGGGACCTCCAGGGGGTCCAGTCCCGCAGGGCACATCTCCCCCGCCTGTTTTGAATATGATATCTCATATTACTTTACACAAGCGACACTGGAGTGGGTGTGGCAGACGCGCAGGTGGATGCCGCAAGAGATGAAGGCAGAAACTTGGGTTCTCTAACCACACAGTGATCATCAGATGGGAATCCTGGGACCATCGTGGGCTGGGGATTGTAGTCACTGTATTTCTCTCGTGTTTTCTCCCTGATCTCCCCAGCATCTTTCACCAGCCCCTGCTTCATCAAACCCCATCAAGAGACCCATGGCATTCAGAAGGAGTTGCATCATGCTGGCTTGGAGGCATTTTCTTTTGTTAAGCACAATAACCTCACTGAGACCTCCTCACCCTGGTCCCAACACACACCCACATGGGGCAGGGTCTCTGCTTACAAGAAAAGCCATTTTTTTCCCTTTGAGACAGGATCTCACGTAGCCCAGGCTGTCTTTGAACTCATTAGGTAGCAATGGATGTCCCAAATGCTGGGATGAGAGACACATACCACCACTGTCCCTTGTCCAAGGACAGCTTTTGAAGGTCATGTTGGAGCTGTTAAGGATGCAGTTTGTGGTCATCCAGAGCTGGTACCTAGCAATATTTGGCTTGCTTTACTGCCTGTCCCCTTAACTCACAGCTAATGAGTTTCAGGGAGATGGATGGGACTGATTGAAACCTTCATCTGGGGGGAACGCCTTATCTTTTCCGAAGTGGCTTTCCATTAATTTCCACTCTGCAGTCCCCCAACTGCTCTGTGGATTAAGCAGAGAGCAGATGGCATGAACCCTATCTTACAGAGGAGGGAACGAAGATCTGGACAGGTTACGGCACTCCCCCAAGGTCAGCGGGCGATGAAAGGGCAGCATCATGGCAAGGGGTCAGGTGCCCTGGCTCGGAGGCCTCTGATCTTTTTATTAAACCGGAGAGCAGTGAGGCATTCTTAGTGAAATCTGAAGCACAAGACATCCCCCCAGGTCTTTCCGCTTCGCGTTAAGAACCACAGAATTTGCTCCTTGATTTACGGACTAAAAGCAGAATAGTTAATTAAACACAAAGACAGCAAGCTTCGGGAGGGAAGAAAAGAATCCTCCATCTATTGTTCTTCCGCTGACTGATGAGAAGACGCTGAGCCATCTGTCCAGGAGACTAAGCACTAGTGACGACTTATTGTGCTTTGGTTATTGTTGCAAAAACACAGAAGCCGCAGGTACAGAGGAAACGTATAATGAGAGCCTCGCAGTTGTTTGTGTGAGTTCATTTCCTTCCTCCTTTACAAAAACAAAACCAAGCCAAACTCTGATCATGTTCTCTGTGAATACCCAAATGAGATTAAATCCAACATCTGAAGACATTCAGTGAGGAAGGCTCAGAGGAACCAAGGAGCCTAGCCTCAGGGAACAGCCGACAGAAAGCATTAGAAATGGGAAGCTAGAAACGCAGACAAGAAGCTGGAGAGCTTGGATTCTGGGGAGCTTGGCTGCCTGAGCTTTAGTGGCTGAATATTCTTTCTGCTTCCGACAATGACCCTGAGTAATCACCTCCTTTCTGAAATCAGGCAACCAGGAAGGAACAAGCGGGCAGACAGAATACCTGTGCGTCACCAGTGTACTGTGAGAGACAGTGGAGCCTCATTCCTGGACAGGGCAGTGGGCTAAGGGGCCCTACCCACAGCCTCTCATGGCACAGTAGGTCAGGGATCTCTCTACGCTTCTGGCCCAACAGTGTCTTCAGAAGGATGTGCATGAGCCCTTCTGTGGAAACTGGGTCCTCACATGAATGATCAGGTTAAGATAAGGTCTCCAGAGTGGGTGAGCAGGACCCACGGGAAAACACAGAAGTGTGGTGACTGTGAGCACCAGATACCCCGGGGGAGGCAGGGAGAGGAAGAAACAGTCCACTCAGGGGCCTTGTCAAACACCTTCACTCTGCAAGTCTGGCCTTCAGAGCTGGGAGAGAACAAATGTCTGTAGTTTAAGCCACCCCTTCTTATTGTGACGCTCTATGGGGTCACATAACTGAATGTGGGTGTCACAGAAGTAAAAGGCAACATATAACAACCAAATGCTAATTCATAATGAATCTGGGGTATTTTCGGCAGCACAGACCCATCTGCCATCGAGCTACACCATGTCCGCCTGGGTTCTGAACACACAGCATGTGGCTTTGCCACCAGCCACGGGCCATTGAGGAAAACGTGGCCCGAAATACCTCAGCTCAGTTTCCAGACTATGGTGTGTTATGAATGTCGATGTTATCACTGTATGTACAAAGTTTCTGCTCTTATACAAATAGAACGGTTTAATTACACAGAACAAAGACTTTCAATCTTTTCCCGCCATCATTCCCCAGGATGTAAGTACCATATCACTGTCTCTTTTGGGTTGGTTTGTGTTCGAATGTTTAATTTGAAAAATTGCTGTTTGAGTTGCATTAAAAAATTAAGCAAATTCTGGCTTGGAATTAGAACCAATTTCTTTTTCATAAAGGCTTTTTAAATTTTTTATTTATTTTTGTATGTGTATGAATGTACTATCTGCATATAGGTCTGTGCACCCATGCAGTGCTGCAGAGGTCAGAAGAGGGCATTGGATTCCCCTGGAACTGGAGTGAAAGATGGTTTTCAGCCACCATGTGGGTGCTGGGGATTGAACCCAGGTCCTCTGCAAGAGCAGTCGGCGCTCTTAACTGCTAGGCCATCTCTCTAGCCCCAGGACCAAGATTCTAACAATGTCTGAAATGGCTTTAAATACACTTGAGCCATTCTGTTTGATGTTCATGTGATATGTTCTCAGCATGAACAGTGAAGGGTGTCTGAGGACACTTTCCTGGGGACAAAGGGCTTCTTGAATCAGATTGCAAAACCTTAGCTTTTTTCAGAAGAGACCTATGTTCCCTCCAGAAAGAGTGAGCCTCATTGTAAATTAGTGACCTCATGTGTGAAGCAGTTGAAGGCCTGAGGCTAGCTTGTGTGTGAAGTGGGTCAGCCCTGACTGTCTCCTTAATATTCATCCATCACTTACTGGTTTGCACGTGCACACCTCACGTGACTTCTTCCATGAGTTCGTGATCCAGCCACCGAGTGGGGCACATTTGAGAACCAGGTGTGAGCAGCGTCCAGCCTGGGAGGACATGTGGTCCACCTGGCTCACCAGTGGTCAGAGCAGGAAGTAAGGTCCAAAGGGGCCAGGCCTCGATTCCCCATCTGCTAGAGGGCATAGGGAGAGGGACAGGAGACAGGGTGCAAAGTCTGACAGGGACATCGCAGTACCTTGCAGAACAGGAGGAGGTCCACTCCTGTTGGAGTCTGCAGAGCCAAGTACACAAAGGGTCTGACACACAACAGTTCTAGGGTAGAACTGACTGACACCCAGCAAGTTCATAAAGGGTCTTCGATGGGGCCGACTGTCCTGCCGTCCAGCAACTTTGTGGGAGGGCTCAGTGACACCTAGTAAATCACATCAAGGTCAACTGATAAGCAACAAGTCCACAACAGGGTTCACCAACACCTACAAACTCTATGACAGGGTCCAGTGACAAGCTTCAAGTCCACATGGGCTCCTGTCCCAAACCAGCAAGTCTGCGATGTGCTCTGTGGGCACCCAGTGAGTCCACAGCAAGGTCCAATGACACTCATCGAGTCTACATGGCCCACCCACTGTCACCAGTGAAGGAAAGTGGCCCATGTGGGAACCCTGACCACTGAACATCAGGTCCCCCACCCATCCAGTTCTATATTAGGGACTTCCCCTTTCCTCCTACCTGGGCGTCCAGACGGGCCACGTGGACGAGTCCCAAGAAAAAAACACAATAACGGGTGAAAAGAAATCTCCCCCGGAGCCCCTGTCTCCCCCGCAGCTGCTGCCCATGTAAGAATGACCAGCGTCCTTGCCTCCTGCCCAGCCTCCAGACCTCGGGAACATGGCTGCCCCTCGCCATACTAATAAGCACAGTCTCATTTGTTGAGGTCAGATGTGGTCGCTTTCTTTCTCCCTATTGTTCCTGTACTCTGTACTTCAAAACCCAATAAGGAGCACGGGTGCCAGGCTCCGCAGATCCGCAGCTGTCCCCAGAGACACCCTGGGGCCTGCCCACTTGCCGGCCCTACCAAGCTAGCTGCCCAGTCCTCCTGCCTCTGCTGTCCACATGGACATCCCTGTCTCACCTTCTCTGGCTCTTGTACTGGACTCTTGGACATGTGACCTCCGAGCCCCCCTGCATCTCCGCCCACCTTGTGCTGAACTGGAGCATGCCCACTGCCAAGGGGCTGAATGCAACTGTAGCAACAGGCCACAGGATGTCCCCAAACTGCAGGAGGGGAATGACCAAGGTGCCTTTCTGGGGAGACCACCAAGGTTTCATTGAGTAGTACAACCTCTGCTGGGACTGCTTTACAGATGCTTAGCACGCTGATCTTCTCAGAAGGGTCATCTACAAGTCCTTCCCACTCCTGTTTGTACCAGAACGTTTCAGTGTGTAAACTGAATACTTGCTGGAATACCAGCCTCCCTACCCCCAAGCGATGGTTTTAAGAGGTGTGTGTTGGGGGGGAGGGTCTGTAGTACCTCAATCTTAGATTTTCTTGCCTCCAGAAGCATGTTTTACTGTCCTTGTATTGTTCTGTGATAAAACAACCTGACCAAAAGCTACTTAAGGGAAGAAAGGGTTTAATTGGTTTGCAAGTCCAGGTCACAGCCCATCACTGAGGGAAGTCACAGGGGTGGGAGCTTCCGTAGTTTGCTCATCTCACCTCCACAGCAAAGAGCAGAGGGAATTTGCACGTATGGCCTGCCCACCCCATTCTGTTCTTCACAGAGTTCAGGCTCAGCCCAGGGAATGGTGTGGCCCATGATGGGGCACATCTTTCTACGTCAATTAACTAGCCAGGTGATCCCCCACGGGACAGACAACCTGATGTAAGAAATTCCTCAGCTGAAGCTCTTCTGGATGATTCCAGAATGTGGCAAGTTTGACAATTTAAAACTAAGCAGTACATTTACTGTTTAAGTCCCTGATAATTTGGTACAGTAACAGAGTAAACAGACACCATCTAGACTCAAAGAGGCCAAATGGGGTCAAAGCTGTTTTGTACTTGAATCCCAGGAAAGGACTCATCCTGCTGGAGAACTCTGCCTCTGCCTCAACCATGAATCTTGGGGTCTGTGCTGTCCCGGGCCAGACAGCCCATTAAAAAGCAGAGGAGTTATCGAGAGGCACAAAGAAAAAATAAGCCAAAGTGTAATGCATTGGAGAAAGCACCCACAAGCAAACAAGATAGGTCATTAGAGGGAGAAAGAACGGGAGCATTAATTCAGAACGGAGAGTCCTTCCGTCGACAGCTCCAAACTGCCAGTGTTCACTGCTGTATTCTCATTTTGGTGCAATTTGTGAAGTTATTCTCCTTTTCCTAACCTTCGTCTCTTGGCTTCTTTTTTGCTGTCCCCGATTCTGTGGTTTATCCCATCACAGTGAAAGCCATTTCTCTTCTATTGGTCATTTGGTTTTGGGAGCATTTCTGCTTTTAAAAAACATATCCATTTGTCTTGATCACTGTTTAAGAAGAGACCTTATGCCCAACTGCAGTAGTAGAAAATTACAAAGAGCAAGTAAAAGTTTTTTAGGAAGAAAAATTGCAGACATAACTGAGTCCTTCCTTTGGCTGTCTCCAAGACCCAAGACTGAGATTTTAATCCAAGTTCTAAAACAAACAGTCATATCAGCCAGTACTGGAGCAGAAGGACTGAGCATGGTCCTGCAGTTCTGAAGAGTTCTCAAAATGTTTGTGCTTGGGATAACTCTGGGAAACCAAGAGATGTTGGAAGGGATTCAGAGAGGCCCTTTCTTGACAAGAGTGTGGGGTCAGCAGTTGGAGACACCTGCATGCTTCTGGGCCTTACTGTCCTGCTGAGTTCTTTCAATAACTAGGTGCTTCTGGGTAACTCATCCATCTTTGTGAAGTCTCAGCTCCTACTAGAAAAAGATTTATTTTATTTTAATATGTGTATAATGGGGAGGGGATATTCCATGTGGTGGAGGGGTTATAGGATCCCCTAAAACTGGAGTTACAGGAGGTTGTGAGCTGCCCGTTGTGAGCACTGAGAATCAAACTCAGATCCTCTGCAAAAAGCAGCAAGCCTTCTTAACTCTTGAGCCATCTGTCCAGTACAAAGGTCAACTTCTTGCTGAGATGCTATGAAACAGAATGAATGGATTTACCTTTCCCCAAGAGCGACCAGGATTCCCACTATGGGAAGACCACCTACGTCGACCACTCAGAACTTCTTCACCCCATGCTCTGTGCTTTCATTCAGTACTTCCCGAGAGAGAGAGAGAGAGAGAGAGAGAGAGAGAGAGAGAGAGAGAACACAAAATTGGAACCTCACTTGGCTCTTTGAACCCCAGGAGCACGGAGATCTCTTCCTAATCACATGACCCAGATGGCGAGCTTGTTCTACAAAGGGAATTAGGGTTCTTAAGGAATTAATAACAGGGTTAGGAACCTCCACTCAACAAGCAGTGAGGGCAGACAATGAAGGAAGGAGGGCAAGAGCACTGCAATTTCTTGGTCTCTGCAGCTCTGCTTAGGGATGCATTATCTCTGATTGCAGGGAGGGACGGTGGACTCTCTGGCTGGCCCTCTGTGACTGAGGGTTCACACGTGGGAGAAAGGAGAAGAAAAGAGAAGAGGCTGCAATTAATCTGTGGAAAGACAGTGACTCCACTCGCCCAGAGACTCTGGTTCTTGGGGATTTTGCAATGCTATTTTGTGCATTAGTCTCAGGCCTGTCCTTCTTATAACTTCCTGTTGAGTGTTTCCTTCACACCCAACCTTAAACTTGAGTGGAACATTGGTGGATACATTTTTGGAACCTGATATAATTTGTCCTAAGTGGTGTTTTTAATCCCATGAGCTCAAGATCCTGCCAGTCACAGCCTATCCACCAGCCACAGCCCCTTCACCAGCCACAACCCCTTTAACCACCAACCCAAGCACAGATATGTCCCTTCTGCCCCCCTGTGATAGACAGAATATGATCTTATCCAAAGACAGTGCCTGGCCTTTGTCTATGGCCTCTTGGAAAGGACATGTGATATGTCTGATAGCAAGGCTGGTCACAGTGGATCTGAATTTTAGGGCAAAAGCTCAGGCTCAGCACCAGCTGCTTGACCGCCCACCCTAATAAGTTAAATTGAAGAGACAGCTCACACTGAAAAGCAAGGAAAATCGACTGGATCAGTGTGGTTTGAGAAGAGGAACAGATAGAGATCCAATGACCCCAAGTTCCTCTTCAAAGTTCTGATAAGAACTTTGGGTTTAAATAGAAGAGAATCTGGGGCAAGAGGTATGAAAAACTTATCAGATCTGTCTGAAGTGTGGTCCTCCTCATTCAAGTGGCCCAGTAAGTCATTAATCTACCAATCTGCCACTGCTCCAGGGGCCACATGCTTCCTGCAAGGGGATCCACTCCAGAGCAGAGTCTCTGCATCACCCAGATCTGTACAGATCATTGTTGGGTTTCTTTTCTGGGGCGGGGGAGGTCCTGCTTTCAAAGCTTTGTTGTTATTGGAATCTAAGGAGAGTGATGGTTTAGGAAAAAGAGTATTATCTTTGTGCCTTAAAGGAGGATGAACTGAGTCAGGGAGCGCTGTTCTTAGGTAGACAAGTTCATGACTGTCACATCTATCATGTTTGAAACAATAGAGGGCAGCCTTGGTTCTACAAAGGAGCTGACACATAATTGCCCTCTGGGAATAAGTTTTATTTTCAAGAAAGGGTCTCAAGACCATGGTCCTGAGGTGGAAGAGCATTAGAATGGAAATATTGTATTATATTAAAAAACAGTGTAGGTGCTGGGGATCGAACCCCGGTCCTCTGCAAGAGCAGTCAGTGCTCTTAACCGCTAGGCCATCTCTCCAGGTTCAATCCCCAGGACCCACATGGGGGCTGAAAACTGTCTTTAAGTCCATTTCCAGGGGAATCTGACACCCTCTTCTGACCTTCGTGGCATTGCACGACCTGGGTGCACAAACCTACATGCAGACAGTACATTCATACACATATGAAAATAAATAAATTAAACAAACAACAGTGTAACAGGACCTTAAAGAAAAAGGAAGGCTTCCCTTTTAAACCCAGGAAAGAGGGGTTGGAGAGATAACTCAGTGGTTGAGAATATTTGTTGTTCTTCCAGAAGACCTGGGTTCAAGTCCCAGCACCCACATGGTGGCTAACAAATATCAGTAATTCCATTTCCAGGGGACCCAACACCCTCTTCTGGCCTCTCTGAGCATTACATGACAGGGGTGACACATATATATGCAAGCCAAACACTCATACACATAAAATAAAAATAAGATATTTCAAAACAGAAATAAAACTTAGAGAAGAAAAAAAGCTTAGAAAAGAACATCATTAAAACGGATATTTTAAGGGGAGAGTAAGAGAGACAACCATTAAGACAGAATGGTGGGTGCGCAGCACCTCTCCCAAACAGAGGAAATAGCCAACTTTTATATCCATTCTGGAGGAGATGGGAAGTTTCACACCATATGATTTAGTTCAACACAGCATAGAGGGGCCAGGCGCTAGTTGGGACTCAATATTAGGGGCTCCTGCTAAGCTCCTGAAAGGGATTCTTCACTCTCTGTCCCAGGGCGAGCAGCAGGGGTTTGGGGGCTGGGGTGGTGCTCTGATTTCTCCAGGTTGTGGGATCCGGCCTCGTGGAGTGCCCAGCCTCGTACGCTGTGACCTAACAATGCCAAGCCAAGCAGAAGCCTCTCCCAAAGGAGAGAGACACAGGAGGGAGGAGATTTGGGTCCTCACCTTGCTTCTAAGCATCCTGTAGGCTCAAGAGAGAAGTCAGTGCTTCTTAACAAAGGTGGCTTCTAAGTGGCCTATGACAGAACCAGAAATGCCAATGAGGAATTCAAGCTGGTGGCTGGCCTGTGCTAGCAATGCCCTGGAGACAGAAGTCATTATGCAGGCACTAAACTAATCAATCAACCCAATCAGCCAATCCTATAAAATGAAGCCCCAAGAACTTTGGACACAGATGGTCAGGCGAGCTTCCCTGATGGGCAATATTACATATATGTCACACACTCAGGAAAGAGTGACATGTCCTGACTCCAGGATAATGATAGCTCAGCATCACACTTATTTTTCTTTTAATTTTTGTTATTTTTATTGTATGCATATGAGTGTATTGTCTGCAGGTGTGTAGGTACACCCCTGTCCCACAATGCCTGTAGAGGTCAGAAGAAGGCATCAGATCCATTGGGAACTGGAGTTACAGACTGTTGTTAGCTGCCATGTGGGTGGTGAGAATCAAACCTGGGTCCTCTGCAAAAGCAGCCAGTGCTCTTAACTGCTGAGCCATCTCTCCAGGACTCAGCTTTCACATTTGTAACTAGTACATTCCCTGTGTTAATTACTATTCTGTTGCTGTGACAGAACACCATGATCAAGATATATTTTAAAGAAGAAAGGTTTCATTTTGATGTATGGATCAGATGGATTGAGTTCATCATGGTGGAGAAAGCAGGCGAGAGTAGGAAGCTCGCTGGTCAAATTTTCATCCACACAGGAAGCAGAGACAGGGAACAAGCCCTGCCCCCAGTGACGTACTTCCTCCAGCAAGGCTCCCACTTTGAACCTCAGGTGTGCCTGTCTGCTCCTCTGTACTGAGGAGGCATCACCTGCCTCCCAGAATCATGACAACCACAAAGGAACACAATGCAAGGAAAGGTTGAGCAACGTCTGTCTCTGGAGAAGTTTCTACTTTAAAATCAGACATAGGAGTGGATTCCTTTATTGGCCCGGCACCACCTTAAGTCTCCACAGTAGAAACATCTTTGGGAAAGCTAAAAACATCCAGCTGTATGGACTAAACACAGGGTGCGGAGGAAAGAAATCGAAGTCTTAAATTAGCTGAGCTCCATCCCCCTCAACAGGCCCCACTGGCTTGGCGTCTGGACCGGTGGTGGTCTCCGCTTTTATTTGCTCTTAACCTAAGCAGGAGAATTCAAATCAAGTTGCCGTCAAGAGCATATTTCTTTCTAAATCCAGAGCATAATAAAAAGCTGTGAGTGATCTGGATGTCAAAAGACTAATCGAAAATTCCACTTGCAGCATATACAAATAGTTCTTGCTGTTAAAAGGACAATATATCCAGAATGAGAGGAAACGCATGGGCTGACCAGCTCCATAACTTTCTGTTTGGTTGGGTTTGGGGACTTGAATCAGAAAGGAATTTGAACCCTATACTTCCCTCCCAGAAATTCTTTAAACAGGATTCCCTTTCAAGGAGCTAAAAGCAGGTCAATGAATTGGAACAGAAACCTTTCTGGCTTTTGAAGATCAGATTGTCTATTGCCTTATGGTGGTCAGACACAGAGTGATGACCGTCGACTCAAGCTGGCTTGGGCATTGGGTTGCAGGCTGACTCGTGTTCTTGGTTGATGCCCAGGTGGATGGGCATCGAGGGATTCTAGCTACTGGCGGCTTGCAGTCTGCTGGTCTTCGCCTGGGCACATTCCCCAGTCGCTGTCTGCATGCAGGCCCTGGCGACATGACACCAGTGCCAGTGCTCATGGGCATGGCATCCCAGCATGCTCCTGGAGGGAGAGTCCAAGCAGCTCCTTTCACAGGGTAGGGCCCAAAGAGGCAAGGAATCACCAAGAAAATTCCAGAGCATTCGTGGAAGCCCAGGTCTACACCTCTATACTCACGTTTCTCTTAGTACCTGATTCAGTGGGAGTGCTGGTCAAACCTCTGGAAAGCCTGATCTCTGGTCCTTCGGTCACATGGCCACCTTTGACCTACTCACTGTAGCTGAGAGAGTGGACTACTCCCACTAAGTAGCTTAGCTAGGGGTGCGGGGCTACACCTATGGAAGTGCGGTAGCATGTGGAACCCTGGGATTGACAGCGTCCCTGTGTCCTTAAGCGTGACTAAAATGGAGGATAGAAAATGACTAGAGCCAGGCGTGGTGGTGCACGCCTTTAATCCCAGCACTTGGGAGCAGAGGCGGGCAGATCTCTGGAAGTTCAAGGCCAGCCTGGTCTACAAAGTGAGTTCCAGGATAGCTGGAGCTACAGGGAGACCCTGTCTCAAAAAGACCAAGGAAAAGAAAAGGACTGGATCCCCAGAACAACCTCCATGGGGTCTCTGGAGTGAGCGTGCAAGGGTGTGTTCAGAGGAGGGTGTGTATAGGGAACGAGGTGCATGGAGGAAGAGTGTGCAGGGGAGGACACTCTAGGAAGGAGGTGATCCACCCGGGGGAATACTTGTGATGCTCTTTTGATCCTCAAAATTTTGAAATAAATGGAACCAAAACAAGAGCAAAAATAGAAATCAGCACACACTTTGGGCCCCTCCCACTTGGAGGAACCCTTGGCTTAGAGGAGCTGTCTGATGTCTGGGAGCTCTTCGCAGAAGCGTCAGCCCCTCAGATCCAAGACTTTGAATGTTATAAATACAGCTCCAGTTGAAAGGTAGAGGAATGTGTGAGGCTGGTCTGTCTCAAAGAGCCTTCTGTGGCAGCCTCGATTCAGTCTCATTGTTCACCAAGATTAATGGGAAAATCAGCCATCAGTCCAGGGCTGTCCTGTGATCTTACAGAACTTGGTATAATTTGAGAATTACTGACCCAATGTTCCCATGCATGGAAACCCATCCAGGAGCCACAGCAGGTGTGTGTGTGTGTGTGTGTGTGTGTGTGTGTGTGTGTGTGTGATGTAAGCTGCCCTTCTTCCCAACTGTTGAAGGAAAATCTTTACATTTAATATGCACAGTCTTGTCCCCTTCTTCTTCCTAATAAATTGGTGTAGCATTTTTCACCGCCAAGTCATGAAGAGACAGAAGAGGTGAGTGAGCTCCAGAGGACAGTTACCAACACTCAGAATAATAGAGAGCTGGGTGCATAAATGGAAGGGTGATTTCTTCATCTACACTAATGGATTTTAAATAGAAAAATAACTGGGAGTAAGCACCAGACACATTCAAAATTAAAATTAGGTTGCAAAGCCCTCCATTCACACGATAAAGCCTGCATACAGTAAACGGAGGGCTCTGCACAGTCCCACCATTCCTCACGTCTGTTCCCTGGGCTCCCCCTGCACACACTTGAGCTCATACTCGTTCTTTTAAACTCCAAGGCATCAAACATCCGTGGACCATTTCTGCCTGATTCTAAAGGGTCTCTTTATTGACTAGTGGTTACTAATTGTTCTAGCAATCCACAGTGAGTTTTCCTCCTAATATGTTTAACTAATATTTCTCTTTGAATTAGAAAAGCAGTGTAGAGTCACTGTATAGAGAGAAGCAGATGTTACCGGCAGCCTGTGGCTTGGTGTAAGACCCAGTGGGGGTTAAGGAATGTTCCCCATAGGCTCAGAAATTTGAACCCTTGAAACTTCAGGGGAGGAGTGGCCTTGCTGGAGGAAGCATGACCCTGGGGTTAATTTGAGAGTTCATACTTTCCCGGCTGGAGAGATGGCCTAGCAGTTGAGAGCACCGACCACTCTTGCAGAGGACCCAGGTTGGATCCCCAGCACCCACATGGCGGCCGAGGGCCGTCTGAGACTTAGACTCCGGTTCCAGGAGAGCTCCAGTTCCAGGGGAGTCCGACACCCTCTTCCGACCTCCACGGCATTGCACATCATGGGTGCACAGACTTGCATGCAGACAATACATTCATACACATACGGAAATAAATAAAATTTAAAAAAAAAGAGAGTTCATACTTTCCTTCTTCAACCCTAAGCTAAAATAAACTTTCTTCCATAAGTTGCTTTTAGTCATGATTGTTTTATCCCAGCAACAGAAAAGCAAGCAGCACAGACCTGCTGATGGCTTTCCTTCCTTCCGGTGAATATGATCACAGAGCTGAATTATAAACTTTGAATGACGCTCTGTCTCTAACCCCACAGCCTAGTTGATGCTATTCTCTCCTAACATTAGAGTACGACTGCACTTTTATTAAATATTCCGTAAACATGTCAATTCAGTGGTTACATAATATTCCAATGTGGCCTGCCATAATTTGTGAAATAGTTCATAAATCCTGTAACAAATAATCCTACCAGGAGGATCTTCCTACACAAGCCTTTGACTCTGCATTCAATACGTGCTCAGGGTATACATTTACTCCAAAGCTGGCTCTGTGACAGTGCCAGGATGAATAACGGACATAGTAGCCATGATTTCTAATGTTTTCATTGCTTCCTTAGGGTAGAGACAAGGGGCTAGCAAGACTGTTCAGTTGGTAAAGGCACTGCTGCCAAGCCTCACAACATCAGTTCCAGCCCCAGAACTCACATGCAAGAAGGAGAGGACCAAGTTCTGAAAGTAGTCCTCTGATTTCCATATACATGCTATGGTACATACAATAAGTGCATTAATTAGCTAAAAGCGCCTAACATACAGCATCAAATTGCTTTCCACAAAGCTTGCTCCAGTTTATGATCAACCAATCCATATATCACCAGAAGTAGCTTTTAAAAAAATCTGTATGTGTGTGTATGTTTGCATGTTATATGTCTGTGTATGTGTGTATATGTCTTGTGTGTATCTGTGTGTCTGTGTATGTGCTTGTATATGTGTATGTATGAGAATGTGTGCATATTTGTATAAGTATGTATGTGTATGTGTATATATGTATGTGTGTACATATGTTGTGTGTATGTGCATTTGCATATATATGTGTATGTGTATGCATGAGAACATGTGTATATTTGTGTATGTATGTCTGTGTATGTTTGTATGTGTATGTGCATAGTGTGTTGTGTGTATGTGTATATGTGTGTTTGTGTATGTGCATGTATATGTGTTTGTATGAGAATGGTGTGTATATTTGCATATGTATGTATGTGCACATATATGTCATAGGTGTTTGTGCTTGTATATGTGTATGTGTATGTATGAGAATGTGTATATATTTGGGTATGTATGTGTTTGTGCACATATATGTCATATGTGTTTGTGTATATGTGTGTGTGTGTGTGTGTGTGTGTGTGTATGTAGGTCAGAGGACCACCTCTATTCTCAGTCCTCAACTTCAGGGTCTCTTGCTATTTGCTGTTGTGTGTGCCAGGGTAGCTGGCCTGGGGGCTTCTGGGGGTTCTCATGTTGCCAGGCCCCATCTCCATGCAGGAGTGCTGAGATTACAGACATGTGTTACTGTGCCTGGCTTTATGTGGGATCTGGGGATCTGAACTCGGGTCCACACATGGGCAGCAAGTGGTTCATGGGCTGAGCCACAGGCAGCTTTGTTCACATCGCGCTTACCGGTGGTGACAGCTGTCCTAACCTCTCTGTGCCATCTCAGGCCTGGTGGAGGCGGTGGCTCTGATGAACCCCATGTTATAGACAAGACTCTGAGAGCCGTAGGCACACACCTCTGAGAGGCTGAGGTGATGTTGCCCCACAGTGCCTGATTCCAGCCAACTCCTAGATGCCATCCTGAAGAAACAGTCTTCACTGAGTCATGGGCAGTTTTTAAAAACAATTTTTATTTTTGTTGGCTGATGCTGTCTAGAAAGGAAAATGCTCTCCCTGTTATAGGCTAAGTCCTTTAACCTCTTTTCAAGATGTATATACTACAGGAAGATTCTACAGTAGTGGGCGCCCATGTGGCCGTTAGTGTTTCTTCCCCTGACTGTACCCCCTCTTCCGCCCTGCCCTCCCAGTCATCCCCCCCATTTAACCCCTGGTGGTCTAATGTTCCCTTCCCCCCGTTTCACATCACTGCATTCTACCGCCCCTCCCAGGAAGCTTCCTCCCCTGCAACTGGCCATTTATTAGTTTCTTGACCTTTCTGAATTTTCAAATCAAAACATGCATATCTAGGATTTCAAAGCTAGCATGCAGCAATGAGGGAGAACATGTCTGTCTTCCTGAGTCTGGGATACCTCTCTCAGGATGGTTGTTTCACGTTCTCTCCACTTACCTATGAATTTCAAAATTTCATTTTTTCAGAGCTGAATAATATTCTACTGTGCATATGTATCACAGCATTGTCCATCCTTCAGCTGGTCAGCATTGAGGGTGCATCTAGTTTCTGGTCATTATGAAAAGGGCGGCAATAAACAAGGATGAACAGGTATCTTTTCAGTAGGGTATAGAGTCCTTTGGGCAAAAGCTGGATCATTTCAAGCTTTGGGGGGAACATTTGTACAAATATTATGGGAGTAACCAATCACTCTTTAATTGGATTTAAGGTCTGCTTCCTAGGATGGAGCCCATACCTCTGATATCAGGCTTAGGAACCTAAGGCTACTACACAGGTCACAGGACCCAGGGAACTACTAAATCGTTACCATATTAAACTGACTGGTAATGATTTATTGTTATACCTATAGATTAATGCATCTCTCAGCTCTTATCAAAGAAGTTTGCTTATGAAACAGATGCTGATTAACACAGAAACCCACAACTTACTGGCCAACATGCACAGAACAAGAGGCTGCAGAGTGGTCATCTCCGATCAGGACGCCTATATCAAACTTCTGCTCCTAGGGCTCAGGGATCATTGTGGAAGAGAGGGCAGCGAGTTTGTGAGAGCGGAGAGGCTGGATGACCCCGAGGGTCTTTCAGACAGCTGGGCAGTTACTCAGATGAACTCCTACCAGTGGTGCCAAGTCCCACGTAAGTTCAAACCAGACAAAATCCCAGCATAGACACAGGGAAGTGGGTGAGAGGCTTCTACCCCACCTGGGGAAATTGTGGCCACAGATGGCTGCTAGGAGAGGCAGAGACAGCTTTACTCAAGCATGGAACTCTTGGTAGGTTAACCAGGCTCCAGGGGATGAACCCACACTGAAGGACATTCAGAGACACAAATTAGACTCTATACATTTTGTTAGATATAATAGGTATGTCAAATTGCGTAGGGGAAAAAAGAGATGGGGAAATGGGAGGGGATGTACAGAACATCAAATTATCCTGTATGAAAATCACAAAAATTCAATAATTTAAATCCAATATTAAATAACTATTTGAATTATTTAAAATTAACAAATTAAAATAATTATTAAAATTCAATATTAAAATTAATAATCACTTGAGAATTTCATACATTGTATTTTAATCATATTTCCCCTCCCCCCAGCTCTAATCTATCCCAGCTCTAATCCACCCAATTTACTCTTCTTTTCTTTAAACCCACTGAGTTTAATTTGTGCCGCCTAAACACTCTTGGGTGTGGGTCCATCCTCCAGAACGTGGCCAGCCTATCCAGCATCACACCCTTGGTGAGAACAGACTCTACTCTCTCAGCCACTGTCAAATGCCAAAGTTCCCTAGCTATGGTGGTACTTCTTGCCTGCCGCCCCCCACCTTCCTGCTGGGATTTTGTCCGGGTGGGCTTGAACAGGTCTTGTGTGTGCTGTCACCACCACTGTAAGTTCATAACTGTTTTAAAACAGTTTCCCGGGGCTGGAGAGATGGCCTAGCAGTTACAAGCGCCGACCACTCTTGCAGAGGACCCGGGTTCGATCCCCAGCACCCACATGGCAGCTGAGAACCGTCTGAAACTCCAATTCCAGGGGAACTCCTGGAAACTCCAATTCCTGGAGAACTCCAGTTCCAGGGAAATCCGACACCCTCTTCTGACTTCCGCGGCATTGCACGACAGGGGTGCACACACTTGCATACAAACAGTACATTCATACACATACAGAAATAAATAAAATAAAATAAAAACAGTTTCCCACATGTATGTGTTGATTTGTGACTTGCTCTTTTCATTATTGGTGAAAAGGCTCATTTATTCTAAGCTTATCAGACCTGAGCAGTTTGCGCTGTGAGTGCCTGCCTGATTCGCCTCCAACAGACGGTCCTCTGAGCTCCTCCTCCCTCAGCTCCTCCCCTCTCAGCTCCTCCCTTCTCAGCTCCTCCTCCATCAGCTCCTCCCCTCTCAGCTCCTCCCCCTCCCAGCTCCTCCCCTCCCAGCTCCTCCCCATCCCAGCTCCTCCCCTCCCAGCTGCTCCCACTCTCAGCTCCTCCCCTCCCAGCTCCTCCCCTCTCACGCTCCTTCCCTACCAGCTCCTCCCACTCTTCGCTTTCCTCCCATCCTCAGCTCCTCCCTCTCAGCTCCTCCCCCCTCAGCTCCTCCCTCTCAGCTCCTCCCCCTCCCAGCTCCTCCCCTCCTCCAGCTCCTCCTCCCTCAGCTCCTCCCCTCCCAGCTCCTCCCCTTTCAGCTTCACCCCTCCCAGCCCCTCCCCCTCTCAGCTCCTCCCCCTCCCAGATCCTCCCCTCCCAGATCCTCCTCCTCTCTGCCCCTCCCCCATCTTCTTGCTTGCTGTGCTTGCAGGAGGAAGGTGTTAAATCTTTTATGGACAGAGCAGTGCCTTGGAGTTACAATGCACCTGATGCGCTAAGCTGAATAGAAAGGCAGTCTCAGGACGCGCTTTATAGATGCAAAGCTGTCCACGGTCACTTTTTTTCTGTGTGGGTTAATTTCCTTTGGGAGTGATTTCCTGTTTCACAGTTTAGTTTTGAAGTTTCCTGTGTGCCCTCCACAAGAAGGAAGGGTCAGGTGTTGAGAGCTTTAATCTGTGGCTGTCATGTCTTTAGTGCTCTCTGTTCCCAGAGGAGCGTGCAAGGCTCTTCCTGGCCAAGGCCCAGCGGTTCATCTGTGCTCTCTCTCTGGAGTGCTTATTATTGGGTCATTGTTCACCATCCCTCCCTGCCTGTTGGTCCTGGTTGACCTCAGTTGTCAACTTGACTCCTTCTAGTAATTCAGACTGGGCTGTGGGCGTGGTGACGGGGGATTGCCTTGATTATTAAATGATGTAGGAGGGCTCAGGCCACCGTGGGCAGCACCATTCTCCAGGCAGGTGGGCCTCTGCTGAACATGAGGCAGTAAGTGACTCAGCAAGAGGCCTTCCTCCAAGATCCCTGCTTCAGGTCCAACTTGACCTCCTGGCTGACTTTAACGATGGACTGGAAGCATGGTGGTCTGGATGAGAATGTCCCCCTCAGGCTCCAAATGTTCAGACATTTGGTCATGGTCCCCTGTAGTGCAGCAGTTCCACATCGTGTATGTTTACTTCTCTGCTGCTAATATCTGATATTTTACTTTTGGATATATTAAAAACCTTGTCATAAATGATTCTTTTTAAAAACCCTAATACAAGAACATTTAAACAAGAACTAAATCTGAATGTACCTATGTACTCACATTCCCAGCACCCTTAATTCTTAACTCTACATTTTCTTTGGACTTACTTTTGGTTTGCTTGAAGGGCATTCTTGAATGTCTCTTGCAGTAAAGCTCAGCCAGTAATAGATTTTTTTGACTTGTGTGTGTGTGTGTGTGTGTGTATACACTCTATTTTGCTTTTTCATGCAAATGATATTTCAATATTTCGAAGGTGTCTTTTTCTGCTATCTCTGCTTATGCTTACCCACAGAAAATCTGCAGGAAATCACCCCTTTTTTCTCGGGAATAGCATATGATTTTCTCTTACTGCTTGTAAGATTTAGCTTTTACCACTGTCCACACAGTCTGTGCATTTCTACATCTCTGCACTAGATGTCTGTGGAGCAGCTCATGGCTGTGGTTTTTTTTAATTTTTTTTAATTTATTTATTTCTGTATGTGTATGAATGTACTGTCTGCATGCAGGTTTGTGCACCCATGTCATGCAATGCCGCGGAGGTCAGAAGAGGGCATCGGATTCCCCTGGAATTGGAGTTCCAGACCACCATGTGGGTGCTGGGGATTGAACCCAGGTCCTCTGTAAGAGCGGTTGGCGCTCTTAACCGCTAGGCCATCTCTCCAGCCCCGGCTGTGGGTTTTTAGCATGTATTCAGCAACGTGAAAAGCATCCAGGCATAATTCCTAACAATAGTGTGTCTGATCTACACTTCCTAAATACTATAGTAGTTAAGATATCCAGGTCTGAGTCGGACCATGTGAAAATACATCTATATCAGCTCTGGTGGGGTGCTGGGTGTGTATATGTATGCACATGTGTGTCAGCTCTGGTGGTGGTAGTAGGTGTGTATATGCACATGAATGTCAGCTCTGGTGGTGGTAGTAGGTGTGTATATATGCACACATGTGTCAGCTCTGGTGGTGGTAGTAAGTGTGTATATGCACATGTGTGTCAGCTCTCATGGTGGTAGTAGGTGTGTGTGTGCACATGTGTGTCAGCTCTGGTGGTGGTAGTAGGTGTGTGTGTGTGCACATGTGTGTCAGCTCTGGTGGTGGTAGTAGGTGTGTGTATGCACATGTGTGTCAGCTCTAGTGGTGGTAGGTGTGTATATGCACATGAATGTCAGTTCTGGTGGTGGTAGTAGGTGTGTATATGCACATGTGTGTCAGCTTTGGTGGTGGTAGTAGGTGTGTATATGCATACGTGTGTAAGCTCCGTTGGTCATAGTGTGTGTATGCACATGTGTGTCAGCTCTGGTGGTGGTAGTAGGTGTATGTGTGTGTGTGTGCACATGTGTGTCAGCTCTGGTGGTGGTAGTAGGTGTGTATATACACATGTGTGTCAGCTCTAGTGGTGGTAGTAGGTGTGTATATGCACATGAATGTCAGTTCTGGTGGTGGTAGTAGGTGTGTATATGCACATGTGTGTCAGCTCTTGTGGTGGTAGTGTGTGTGTGCACACATGTGTCAGCTCTGGTGGTCATAGTAGGTATGTATATGCACATGTGTGTCAGCTCTGATGGTGGTATTAGGTGTGTATATGCATATATGTGTCAGCTCTGGTGGTGGTAGTAGGTGTGTGTGTGCACATGTGTGTTAGCTCTGGTGGTGGTAGTAGGTGTGTATGTGCACACATGTATCAGCTTGGGTGGTGGTAGTAGGTGTGTATATGCACATGTGTGTCAGCTCGGGTGGTCATAGTAAGTGTGTGTATGCACATGTGTATCAGCTCTGGTGGTGGTAGTAGGGGTGTATATGCACACGTGTGTAAGCTCTGTTGGTCATAGTAAGTGTGTATGCACATGTGTGTCAGCTCTGGTGGTGGTAGTAGGTGTGTGTGTGTGTGCACATGTGTGTCAGCTCTGGTGGTGGTAGTAGGTGTGTGTGTGCACACATGTGTCAGCTCTGGTGGTCATAGTAGGTATGTATATGCACATGTGTGTCAGCTCTGATGGTGGTATTAGGTGTGTATATGCACATATGTGTCAGCTCTGGTGGTGGTAGTAGGTGTGTGTGTGTGCACATGTGTGTTAGCTCTGGTGGTGGTAGTAGGTGTGTATGTGCACACATGTGTCAGCTTGGGTGGTGGTAGTAGGTGTGTATATGCACATGTGTGTCAGCTCCAGTGGTCATAGTAAGTGTGTGTATGCACATGTGTGTCAGCTCTGGTGGTGGTAGTAGGTATGTGTGTGCACATGCGTGTCAGCTTTGGTTGTGGTAGTATGTCTATATGCACATGTATGCATACCTGAGTTTAACCTGGGTGTATTTCTTCAGGAGCCATCACTTCATTTTTGGGACAGAATTTCTCTGGCGTGCGGTTTACTGATTAGTCACTAGGGTGGCAATGGTGTGCCACCATGCCTGTTTTCACAAAAGGTCTGGGAATGGAACTCAGGTTCTTGTGCTTGGGTGGAAACTGCTTTATAGGTGAGCCACTCTCCCAGCCTCCTGTTGTGATTTTTTTTATTGATTATTCTCTGCAATATGGATGTATTTTCCTTTTAATTTTGTTATTTGTTTATTTATGTATATGCATGCACATCTGTGTGTGGTTTGTGCAGGTGAGGTCAGTGCCTGTGGCAGTCAGAAGAGGGCTTCATACCCCCTAGAGCTAGCGTCACAGGCAGTTGTCAGCCTTCTGTCATGGGGACATGACATGGCCATGTCCCCCTGTCATTGGGGACAGAGCTTTCTGTCATGGGGACATGACATGGCCAGGACAGCAAGTGCAATTAGGAGCGGCTCTGCCTCTCCAGCCTCTTCAGTGCTCTGAGTGGATGCCAGGCCTGGTGCACCTTAGTGCTCTCTGTGAATATTTTTCATTCATCCACTTTACTGAGATTTGTTCTGGGATATATCCAAGCTCTATAGACAAATTTGATCATTCAAGATCTTGCTGTTAAAGTTTGTTGGTACCAAAGCAATGATTTATATTAAGGCTGATTATTTCTCCCTCTGGGACTAAAACTTTCCTGACCACTCTACCCAGAAGCTCAAACATTTCAAGGCTGTCTCGTGTGGCAGGATCGGGTGCTCTTTCTGTCCCTGTGTGAGCAGTGGGCATGGTTAGCTCTAACTTTAGGGTTGACAGAATTCTGGCCTGCGGTACTTTCATCCTACCGTGAACATCAAACTGATTATTTTCCAGCTGGATCCTCCTGGACCCTCCTCAGACTGGGAGGCTCTTTGCTGCTCTTGCCTGGCTGGAGGGTCTGAATTGCTCTGGTGGGCTGTCGGCTCCACTTCTCATCTCAGGACCCCATTGGCTCCACATCACATTCATAGGCTAGCCTGGGCAACCACGTGTGTATGACTGTAATGCCTGCGTGTAGGTAGGTAGGTAGGTGCACCCATGTCGTGCAGTGCCCTCTGAGGTCTGAAGAGGGCTTTGGATCCCCTGGAACTGAAGTTATGGATGGTGGTTAGCAGCCATGTGGAGGTGGGGTATCAAATCCAGGTCCTCTGCAAGAACAGTCAGTGCTCTTAACCGCTGAGCCACCTCTCCAACCCCCATAGTGTTTTTTTTTTTTAAACTGATGTCATTATAACCCTCCTCTCCCATTTCTGCCTGGTGTAATGGTTATTATTAATCCAGGGGACACTGAACTGTGAAGCACAGGAGGCAATCTGAGCACACACAAGCCATACCTATGTCACCTCTTAACCGCAGATGTCATATGAGCAGCTGCCTCAAGCTCTTGTGTGTGAAATCCCCCCCCCCATGATGAGATGTATCTCGAACTGCAAGCTAAAATGACCATCTTAAGGACTAGATGGCTGGCCCAACCATTAAGAGTACTTGCTGAAATTGAAGCCCCTGCACCAATGGGCAGCTTCAGGGAACTGATACCTTCTGACATCACGGCCTTCACATGCACAGCCCCCCACCCACATAGCACATACATGTAAATTTAATATTTAATTAAAATAACTCTTCCTCCCAGAGTTACTTTTGTCAGGGTATTTTCATTGTGATTTGCATCATGAGAGGTTTGAGGTGCTACGCCTCTTTCTCATGGGGTGAAGTCTGTAGTCAGCAATGGTTCTGAAAGTCAGGGTGCCCTCGCTCATTCCCATCCCTTCACTCACGCCTACGACCACCTATGGGAAAGTTACTCAATTTATCTATGGCTTGTATCTTCCAGATGTTGTACTCAAAGTGCCACACTCACAAAAGAAACAAACGAGGGGCCACAGATTAATATGAAATGTATTTAATTTGCTGGTTCACCAGAACCCAATTAAGAAAACTGACACATCAAGGGAGCCAACTGTTGATGTGTCAGGGACACAACCCATACCGTGCAGGGATGAGTGCGACCCCAACTGTCTGTTACAGAGACCTTTTAAAGCCAAAGCCACAAAACAGAGGAACTTGGTGACATCATACATACACAATTGCCAGGCTATAGAAACACAATGCAAGCAGTGGTGACCTTTAAGCTGATTGGTTATGTTTAGCAGTGTGAAGCCCCTTGGAGAGGAATGGGCTTCTTAGGGGGTAGGAAGCACTCCTTAAGGGCTAGGAAAGTTCATCCTGACCTCAGGTAGCTGTGGGAACTAGGAACTCAGGGTCAGACTGTATTATTTTGGTTAAGGTAGTCATGGGAACCAGGCTTGCTTCAACTATATTAACTCTTTCTGACTTGGTCCTAACACTAAAATAATGATAGCAAGAACAAAAGTGTGCAGAATTAATTTGGGGATTCATTGACACACACAAAGTTCACAGAGCAGCCAGCCTGCAGCTTCCAATAAGAGCTATTACTGATCTATCAATCGGTATGGATTTGACACTCCCTGGGTGCTTACAGTGCTGTACCACGGACACCATCATTCATAAGTGAAACCCTGCACTGCCTGCCTAGTTATTTCTCCACGCCATCCAGCATCCCTTGACTAATACCCAGAGGTCTCCTCTTCTCCTATCTGCTCATTGGAGGTGAGCAGACTGTGCTGCAGACATTCACGCCTCACTCAATGCCCTTGGTAGAAGATTGTCTGAGGAGGGGGCAGAACACAGCAGTGTGTGGAAACCCGGGACACTTGGCCAGGAGCCAGAAGCAGGGAACAGAACAGGAGGGTGGATCCTTCCATGCTTTTTTTATTAAGCTGACTGCCTAGAATGGGCAACAGACCCCTGCACCCATTGTGATCATCCTGTCCTCTTTCCAGAGGGAGGGCTGCTGGAAGATTTCAATAAACAGGACACAAAGCTACATCAGCACCACTGCTTTGCTGAGGATTGGAGTTTGGTTCCCAGCACCCACACCGGACAGCTCATGACTGCCTGTAACTGTAGCTCCAAGGGGTTCAATGCCCTCTTCTGGGATCCTCAGGCACTGCAACTACAGGTGCATGACACCCCAACACACATAATTTTAAAATAATTTTTATTAATTCTTTGAGGATTCCATACATATATACACTGTATTTTGGTCATTCACTCGCCAGTCCTCCCACAGCTCCTCCCAGATCAAACCCCCCCCCACCCTTCCCCCCTTCCAGATTCACCACTGTACCTTTCCTCCTCTGGCCCACTGCACCCTCCCTCCTCCCAGATCCACCCACCGTACCCTACCCTCCACCCAACTTCATGTCCCCCTTTTCTATAATCCGTGTAGTAAAATTTGTGCTGACCATGCATCCATGGGGGTGGATCATCCACTGCACTAAAGTTAGCTTAGCAGGAGCCATATTTAAAGAAAACTGCCTCTCTCTCCAGAAGCCATCAACTGTCCACAGGTCCTCAGCTACGAGTGGCAGCTCAGGACTCCATTCCACATCCATGCTGGAATGTTGACTGGCTTGATCTTGCTCAGGTAACTAGAGCTGCTGTGAGTTCATGAGAGCATGGAACCCGTCATGTGCAAAAGACAGGTTTTCCCTGGTCCTTCTGACCTCCTGCTCTTGCTGTCATCTGCCCTGTCTTCTGCAATGGTCCCTGAGCCTTTAGCTGGAGGTGTGATAGTAGAGATATATGATTCTTTTTTAAAAATATTTTATTACTTTATTTGATGTGTATGTGTGTTGCATGTATGTAGGTGCACCCGTGTTGTTTGTTGTTTGTTTGTTTTGAGACAGAGTCTCTTGTAGCCCAGGCTAGTTTAAAATTTGCTAAATAGCTGAGTATGTTATTGATCTTGTGGTCTTCCTGTCTCCAAAGTGCTTATATTACAGATGTGGACCGCTATACTTGCATGGTTAATCAGTTCTGGGGATTGAACCCAGGGCTTCATGTAGGCTGTGTATGTACTCTGCCAACTGAGCTACTACCCCGGCCTCATCTTAAACATGCTTCCTGGTCATTAGAAAAGAAACTAACACTGTCTGGATTAATGTACACATGGAAAATAAACAGAACAGGGCAACATTAGCTCCAAGATACTCAGATTGCTCATTGGCGAGGGTGGGTGTGGGCACCTGTGGGAATGGGGGCTGGAATTATAGCTTCATCAGAACGAATTTTTTCTAGACTATTTTTCCATGGCTTGCCAGGTCTTCATGGAGAGGAGAGCATGAACCATTTGTGGACACAGACGTGGGGGCACCTACACAACCACAGGACATAAAACAGGCCATTGAGTGGGAAAATGGGCATGTCTCGCATCATACGTATAAACTGTAAGTAAGCATCTTTATGCTCAAAAATGCTTTCCACTTACAGTGGATCAGTCTTTGCTTATCCTGTCCTATGTCTGGAATAAAGAAATCAAAGGAAGTTCACTCTCTACACTGAGCCATGCATGATAGCCTATTCCCAGTCTCAGAGACTGGGGACAGAAGGGACCTTTTAATCAGTTCTCCACAGAACTATGAAGTGGTTTTGATTTTCCTCTTTTGCATTCCAAAACCTCCTTTGGTGTTTGATGTACAGAATCCATAGCCAATAGCATTATAACTAGGGTCATTTTATGATTTGCACATTAAAAAATTTACTTCCAAATATACCTGTTAGTTAATCTCCATTGTCAACTGGACTGGATTCAGAATTCCCTGGGAGACATGTGTGTCTGGGAGGGAATTTCCAGTGAGGTTTTGGTGAGGAGAGAGGACTCACCCTGGACGTAGCCAGCCTTATCCAGTGGGCTGGGGCACTGGGCTATTCAGTCAGCTGAGCTTCAGTCCTTATCTTGCTCCACTTCCTGACTACAGACAAAATATGACCAGCCTAATATTCTTATCACAATGCCTTTCCCACTGTGAGGAATTGCATTGTAGAACCATCCCAAAGTTCCTTAAGTTGCTTTTATCATGTGTCCTAGTTTGATTTCCATTGCTGGCTTGGTCCCCCTGGCTTGCTCAGCTACTTTTCTTATACAACACTGGCCCACTAGAGATGGCACCGTCCACCATGGGCTGGGGCCTCCCACATCAAGTAGCAATCAAGAATCTGGTAGAAGAAAGTCCTCAGATGAGATTCTCTCTTTCCAGGTATGTGGAGGTTTGGGTCAAGTGAACAAAAACTAACCAGTGATCAAGTAATACGCATTGGCAAATTCCAGCGGTAACTGATGCACCCTGTAATTTGTACAGATCTGCACATACATTAAGATTACTACGGGACAAATATTTGTAAGTCAGATTACTCCCATTGTGTTCATTTTTATGGTTATCTTTGGTTTAAGCTGAGGGATAACAGCTTCCCTCATACAGCAATGGACTCTAAGTTCCTTGTGGGAGACTAATAAGTGAATGGGGCACACTCACGGATGGCAGCTCAGGTGGGGTATGCCCATCCGAGCAGGCATGATGCTGATAAACACACAATGAAGGGCATGCCTAGTGGGCAGCGACAGCTCTCCAGGTCTCTCTCTACCCAATGCCCCATGGGGACCCTGGAGTGAGAACCAACGAATACCATTCTGGTGGATATTTCAACCCTACACAAGTTTTCTGACTTTTCTGTTTTCTCATATGCAACGTGGGTGTGTTAGTAATGGTCACTTCAGATGAAGGAGTCTGCTTCGTGCCACCTGGCTAGCCCTACCATTGGGCCTTCCCTTTCATTCACTCTTCCTTTCAACAAGTGTTCACTGAACACCCGATGTGCCTGGCATTGGAGACATAATAGAGAACTAGCGAGACAAGCATCCTGTTCCTCTGGTTCTTAGATTTGGGTTGAGGGGAGACCTACTTCACCTGAGAGTGGGCTGGAGGCTACGTCTAGAATCAACATGGAGGCATCTCTTTGACACTGGGCTCCTATGTTTTCCATCATGGTTACCACAGAGAACCTTCTGAAAGAACGATCTATGCATTCAGCATTTGATTGAAGGGAACTGGAATTTGACAGTCCAACTCTGTAGTATACCTTGGCAGACTACAGGCTACAAGGATTGTGGGTCCCTGAGGGGACAGCTCAGGGAAGCAAGCCCAAGAGAGCTCAGTGTAATGCTGCCTGCTATCCAGGGTCACCACCAACTGTAGGTTCCCTAGCCTGCAAACAGCCCTGAGGACCACACACCTTCACCCCTCTTCTTCTACACCTTGCCCATTAGACCTCGACTCCCAAGCCACTCTGTCCTTTGTACCCAATGAACATGTCCTGAGTAAATAACAATAAACCCCTCTCACCATCATGTCCCTGGTGGCTGATGAATGTGTCTTTGGTGAATGATGGGAGGCATTTGTTTTCTTTCCCCTTTATCTGGAAACTGTATTTCCTCAGAGAGCATGATGGATCATGCTCTCATGGATCATCCATTTGGAACAAAGAAGCAAGACTGCTTCCTTGCCACACGCCTTGGCTTCTCTGGCTACTTACAGCTCCCTTGTGAGAATAATGACACTTAGGTGAATTAGCAGGGGAAGTTCTCAGAAGCTTTTCTGAGCACGATGTCAGGGATTAGGGCATGGGGTTCGCCGTCATTCTTATTCTTGTTCTGACTTGTGTTGGCATCAGACTGTGTCCTGCAGTAAGTGACGCCATATTGGATGAAAGAGTAGTATTTTCAGGCTGTGTTTTGCTCCAAAAGATCCCATTTCACAAGCAGCTTTTGACTGCACTTTGAGGGAGAAAGATGAGTGAAATCCATGGGTAGAGCCAGAAACTGCTCCCATCTGTCAGACACCACCCCAGCACAGACTGATAAATGATTTATTTGTGGGAACAGAAAATTCCACCTATACATTTATTGAGGATGAACTGAGACTTTGGGGGCATATGAGTGTATTAAAATTATATCAGGTACAGCCACTATGGAAAGCAGTGTGGAGAACCCTTGGAAGACTTGGAATGAACTTGCCAACTGACCCAGCCATACCGCTCATGGATATATACCCACAAGACTCATCTTCCGAAAAACAAAACAAAATAACACAAAAAAAAAAAAAGCGAAAAAAAAAAAAAAAAGAGGAGCTGATACATGCACAGCCTGTTTAATCGCAGCTCTCTTCACAATACTCTCTTCAACAATAGCAAGAGTGGAACCAACCAAGTGCCTCACTGACAGATGGATAGAGAAAATGTAGGTACATCTGACAAAATGCGAGTTCTATGCAGGCGGTAAAGAAAGATGACATCATGAACTTTTGCGAAGGTAAATGGATGGAGCAGAAGATATCATCGTAAGTGAAGTAAACAGTCCAGAAAACAAACAATGATGAATGGTATCTATCTGTGGATGCTAGACCAAAACCAAGTAACTTACTACTGATAGGAACAACCTGAGCAAAGCTACTGTGATCTAGAAAAAACTGAGCTCTTACTCATGGTGTAGACATCCCTTACAAGAAAAAGTTTCAGTTGCAATGTGACAGTCTGCATGGCTCAACAATCTTTCCATGCCCCTTCCCGCTTACCAATCTGAGGTCTTTGCAAGCAGGATCTTACTGCTTACTGTTGTTCTGACGATACCAGAGAGTAGGTTTACCCAAAGGCCACTAACCAAAAAAGCAATATAGGTCTCCATTAGAGTCAAGCAAAGAACTCCTCCGTCAGCACCAGCTACACCTCACCTGCCGAAAATTAACTAGAATGCAGCAGTGGCAGCCAATGTATGCCTGTATATCCCAAAATCTAATTGACTATTAACTCTCCTTGGAAGAATAACCCATGGCTGATGCCACAAGCTTACATCCTCTAGTGGTTAGGAGATGTTATAAGCCACAGTAAGACCCTGTTGTCTTTTACAGAAAAAAACGTAATTCATGGATTAACATACCATCCAAACACCTGTGTCTATACCAAAGTAACCTACCATAATAATTAGTACTGTTTAAATACCTATATATCTAATTGCTTGTGCTTCATTGGTAGGATTGAAAGGTTATTCCTGGACAAACTGTCAGCCCATGGAAGGAAACAGCCAGAATTGACCCAGAGACCAAAACGACAGCTCCAGAGAAAGTAGACTGTTTTGCTTCTCATCCACCTGTGCCCCTTTTCTAAGCCTAGGGAACAATCTGTGGAAGAGGGGGCATGGTAGAATGTAAGGGCTGCGATTGGGGTGAATGGTGAAACTACAGCAATATAGACTGGACACTTATTTGATCAACATGATTGTACATACAAGCCCCCCCAGCTGGATGGTGGGAGTTTTGGGCTGTGTGGGTTTGGGCACAACTGCTTGCAAATTGGTTTTACATGAAGGATGCTTGTACTCATAAATTGTTACTTATTGTTAAAAATGAAATAAAAGAAAGTATATATATTAAAAAAAGTTTTAGTTAACAAAATATAAAAAAAATTGTGTCAGGAAAACCAGGCCCAAGAGCTTATTAGATACTCCAGACCAAAGAAAGGGTATAAATTTGTGAACCCCATAAAGAAATGGACACCTAATACTGCAATAATATGCCCCTCCCCCTCATCCTCTGATATGTAGTGTTTTTGACAAAGATGTCTGAGCAGAAGACTCCCAACTGTCCCTGGAGAGTTGGTTGGCTTGGTTCTCCACTGTGGATGTGGCCAACTCAATTGCAGCCTGTATGGAAATACATTTGAACCTGCCGTTTACTGTTCTAGGCTCTGTTCCACCTTTCAACCAGCAGCTGGACTGAGGAGCTCTGCCCTAGAAGAACCCAGACAGCATGCCATAGCTCCAACAGCAGCTTCTGCCAGGTACTGGTCTGGTTCATTATCAGACAATACAGACTCTCGAAGCTTACTCTTGAAACCTTTTGAACCCTTCCACAGCCTCATTTGGTGTGCCGAGATCTCCTTTCCAACCTGCAGCCATGCGGTGGGTCAGAGGTGGGAGCCTTCTGGAGTTCAGAGTCAAGCCCACAGAAATGGTGTTAACCACACCTGCTGGCCATGAGCCAGAAGGAGGGAGGGGAAGAAGGCTCAGACTGCTGAAACTGAGGTGAACAGTATTAGAAGACGGCTTGCACTGGGGTATAGGCTGCAAGTGCTGCTGTGCCTTTAACAGCTCCAAAGAGCTCTGGGGTTCCCCAAACCATGCTGGACCCTTACTTCCCTGCTCTTTGCTGTCTGTGATGTTTGGCTTTAACTGTCAACCTGACAGCCTAGAAGAGACTCAGTGAGGGACTGTCTCAGTTAAGTTCATTGACGTGGGAAGCCCAGCCCTCTGGGGAAGGCAGCCTCCCCTAGGCAGGGCTGTGTAAGAGCGATGGGATCCAGCTGAGCACACACAACTGAACATGTTTGCACCCATTTCTCCCTGCTCGTAGGGATGTGGTGTGACTTCAGGCTCCTGTCGTGACTTCCCAACATTAGTGGACTGAATTGTGAGCTACAGTGGAGACTCACTCCACTAAGTCAGCTTTTGTCAGTGCATTTTACCATGCATGGCCACAGAAATGAAGCTGTCCTGATGAATGTGCACTCTGTGTGTGAATCCCATGGTGTGAGAGTATCTCATAATGAATATCTCATGATGTGTCTGTATTTCTTGATGTATATTTCATGGTGTGTATATCTCATGATGTATATTTCATGATGTATTGTGTGTATATCATAATGTGTATGTGTCCCACAGTGTGTGTGTCTCATGATGTATGTCACAGTGTGTGTATCTCATGGTGTGCGCATGTGTATCTCAGGCCGAGTATGTGTATGTGTGTTTCTCATGATGTGTGTGTATCTCATGCTGTGTGTTCCATAATATGTTTGTGTATCTCATGGTATGTGTGTGTGTGCATCTCATGATATATGTGTGTCTCATGAGATTCTCAACCCTTGTGCCCAGATGAGCCTTAGGCATTGTAGGGTCCAGGAGTCCTTCCAGGTCAGCGTGTCTCTCCAGCAGGGGATGCCCTGGCCCCGTTTGCTCTGGGCTTGCAGTTGACCCTTGCAGGATGCCTGTGTTCTTGCTCTGAGAAGCCATGTCAGGCTCAGGCTGTCCTTGGATTTTCTGCAGTGGGTCAGGGGGTTGCGGGAGGACAGAGGGGGAGAGAAACCGCTTGAGTCTCCTGCTGTGTCAGGCGCAGACCTGCCTGGATCTGAACTATCTGAGGGCTTCTCCCTTTTGTTCCCAGAGTGCAGACTCAGTTTCTACTGTCCCCAAAGTTGTTGTTTACCCACTCCTTTGTAAAAGTCACTAGTTTTCCTGAAACAGTTCACTAAAAGGCTGTGCAATTACAAACATGTTTGAAGCCCCACAGTGACAGTGAACTTCCTAAGACCTTAATCTGCTCTTAGCTCAACTCTGATTTGGGTCCAGAACTTCAGAAGAGAGCCTTCCCACGGGCTTCATTGCCTCTCCTCTCCCTGACCGTGAGGCCCTGGTGATGGTTTGTGTTCTCTCTCTCTCTCTCTCTCTCTCTCTCTCTCTCTCTCTC
>VZQC01007614.1:186879-238007 GCA_009823505.1 Rhizomys pruinosus
AAGCGGGCACAGGAAGGAGAGAGAGAGAGAGAGAGAGAGAGAGAGAGAGAGAGAGAGAGAGAGAAAGAGAAACTGGAGATTGCAAAGCTTGTTGAACTCTCTAAGCCTGCCCCCAGTGACGTGCTTCTTCAGGCATGGCCACACCTCCCAAGACAGGGCTACCAACTGGGGACAAGATGTCTGAGTACTTGGAGCCTAGGGGGGAGGGTCTGGCAGCAGGAGCTCAAGGCAGCTGCTCCCAGGGCATGGCAGTCAGGAAGCTGCAAGACGAATGCTGAGCTCACCTCTCCTTTGTATTGAATCCAGAACACTGCACACTACGTGGGATGGAGCCACTCACATCCAGTCTGAATCTTCCTGTGCCAGTCAACACATTCCCAAACTCCCTCCAGACATGCCCAGAAGTTTGGCTCCTGGGTGACTCTAGGTCTTGTCAAGCTGGCAACGAAGATGAAGCATCATTCTCTCTCAGTGAAAACTACAGTGGCAGTTTCTCTGTCAGATCTACACAGCCAAGGCACAGAAGAAGAGACTTTGATGGGGCTGGAGAGATGATGTCTCAGTGGTTGAGAGCACTGGCTGCTTTTGCAGAGGACCCAAGTTCGATTCCCAGCACCCACATGATGGCTAACAACTGTCCACAGCTCCAGTTCCAGGAGAGCTGACACCCTCTTCTGACCTCCTTAGACATTGCAGGACATGGTGTATGTACATACATGCAAGCAATACACTCATGCACTAAAATAAAAATAATAAAATATTTTTTTAAAAAAGAGGAGCCTTTGATTCTAATGTGGAGCAATGAACATGGGGGGGAGGTGGTGGGCCAGTGGTGGGAGAGGCACAGCCTTCTCCTCCGGGCATCTGCTAACCACCCATTGCTTGCTCTTGGTCTCTGTTCTCAGTGATATCTTTTGTGCTTCCTGGAGTGACATCACCTCTGCCTGGATCACATTCCCTGATGGACTGCTCTCTCCAGAAGAGCTCACCCTTGTGTGTAGAGTTCCAAGGCTATGCACCCCCAATCATACTGGAGGGGTGTAGAGAACATGCAGCTTCAGGTCTTTACTGGATACCATTTAAACCAGGGAGTCGGCTGTTTATGAAATCAGCCACTCAGCACAACACGGCCCTTGTGCTTCGCCCAGCCACATGGTGCTGTGCTCTCCCACTGGGTCCACACAGCTCTGTGAAGTCATCAGTTTCTTCCTACCATTCCTTTTCTTCTCATCAGCAACAAAAACAGCAGCGACAGCTCTCTTCTGAAGGAGAAAGTGCCTGGTGTTTTCCAAGTCTAATTTTGCCTTACTGAGGCAGCTTATGAACTTAGTCGGGTTTTCCACAACATGTTTAAGGATGGACCTGGGCTGGGGAGATGGCTAAGTCAGTAAGCAAGTACTAACCCATGAAGCGTGAGGACCAAACTCTGCTCTCACCATCCATGCAAAAAAGCTGGGCACAGCAGCAGGCATCTGTGATAGCAGTGCCAGGGAGCTGGAGACAGGAGGGTCCTGGGCATCACTGCCTGACCAGGTTCAGTGAGACCCCGTCTCAAAACTACAGTGGAAAGTAAAAGAGGAAGACACAAATGTTGACTGCTGGCTTACACACCACACACACACACACACACACACACACACACACACACAGAGCAGATACACAAAACACACACCCACCAACATAGGAAGTTCCAACCTTATCTGAGGAACCACTAGCTGCTGAGAAGACAAAGTCAGTTTTCATTAAGGTGTGACGCTGTAAGCGTGTGATGCTGTAAGGTTGTGACATTGGGTAGGTGAACCAGTGGTGGTCCTTCATTAAGGGTGTGATGCTGGGTACCTGAACCAGTGGTGGTCCTTCATTAAGGGTGTGTGACGCTGGGTACATGAACCAGTAGATGGTCCTTCATTAAGGGTGTGATGCTAGGTAGGTGAACCAGTGATGGTTCCACGTGAAAGGACACTTGGGGACAAAGTTAGATTTGCAGTCATATACATATGTGTGTGTATTTGTGTAGTGTGTATGTATGATATGTATATAATGTATATATATGTGCGTGTATATGTGGAATATATATAGATATGATATATGTGTATATTATATCTATGATATATGTGTGTTTGTGTAATGTGTATATATGACATGTATGTGTATGTATAATGTATATATAATATGTGTGTATGTATAATGCATGTATGATATATATGTGAGTGTAATATATAGGATATATGTGTAATGTATATATGATATATATGTGTGCATGTGTAATGTGTATATATGATATATATTTATATGTGCAATGTACATATGTATGACATATGTGTGTAATGTATATGTAGGATATGTATGTATGTATAATGTGTATATATGATATATATTTGTATGTAAAATGTATATATGTATGACATATGTGTGTGATGTATATGTAGGATATGATGTATGTGTAATATATATATGATATATATTTGTATGTATAATGTATGTATGTATGACATATAGGTGTATGTATAACATATATGTGATATGTGTGTACTGTATAGATGATATATGTGTGTAATGCATATACATGATATATATGTATATAATGTATATATAGGATATGTATGTATAATTTGTATATATGATATATATTTGTTTGTATAATGTATATATGTATCACATATATGTGTATGTGTGATGTATATGTGATATGTGTATAATGTATATATGCTATATGTGTGTATGTGTAATGCATATACATATGTGTGTAATGGATATATAGGATATATGTGTATGTGTAATGTATATATGCGTATGTATGACATATATGTGTGTATATATAATCTATATGTGATATATGGGTGTGTGTGTAATGTATATACAGGATACGTATGTATGTGAATGTGTATATATGATATATATTTGTATGTATAATGTATATATGTATGACATGTGCGTATGTATTACATATATGATATATGTGTGTAATGTATTTATGTGTGTGTAATGTATAGATTATATATATGTGTGTAATTTATATATATGTGTAATGCATATATATGATATATGTGTGTAGTGTATATATGATATATATATGTATATATGATATATGTGTGTGATGTATATATGATATGTGTATAATGTATATATGATATATATATGTATATGTGTGTGATGTATATATGATATATACATGTGTATAATGTATATATGATATATGTGTGTAATGTATATATGATATATATGTGTGTATAACGTACAAATATAGGATATATGTGTGTATGTGTAATGGAGTCTGAAATTGGGTGGGGCTGGTAAAAGGGTGTAGGTAGGAGGGTCTAAATACAATCAAAATACATTGTATGCTAGGGCTAGAGAGATGGCTCAGCAGTTGAGAGCACCAACTGCCCTTGCAGAGGACCTGCGTTTGATTTCCAGCACCAATATGGCAGCTAACAACCATCCGTAACTCCAGTTCCAGGGTGTCTTACACCTTCTTCTGACCTCTACAGGCATTGCATGACACGGGCATGCTTACACACGTGCAGACAATACACTCATACACATAATATAAAAATAATAAGAAAAATATTTTAGAAAGTATATTGTATGAAAGTCACAAAATTCAATAAAAGAATTTGCAAAATGAAGGGAAGCTGAACTGGTGTCTGGGGAGGAAAACAAAGTGGATTACATGCACAGTGTTGAATACCACGTGAGAAGCTTCCACGCACAGTGTTGAGTACCACGTGAGAAACAGGAGCTTGTTCATGACAAACTGACTAAGCAGTGTTTTAGTAACGTCACAGAACACGCGTTAATATACTGTGGTAACAACTGCCATATTTGGGACACTGAGATATTTTGTGGCCAATCCATCATGCGTTTCCTTCATCCAGATTCTCCCTTCACCACCAGTGACCACGTATCAGGTGCTAGTGAGGGGTTTAACCCCTCTAAGGCTCTGTCCTCTTGTGTAATGGACTAGAGAGCAGGCTTGTGTGATCCAGGCGATGTGATCCAGGCGATGTGAGCACAGCACTTAGATGTGCCTCGTGCACCATGTGTACAAGTACAGCTAGTGCTGCTCTGCTGTGCTGTTGGGCGTCGGCGTCAATCACAGGATCCCAGGAGTGTGCAGCCACACCCACACATCGCTCCTGCTTGAAGGGCACCCTCCCTCCCGGTCCGAGCCTGAGTTCAGGGTGTCCTGTCCACTCACTCACTGGGCTCTCAGGCTTTCAGACCTGGGCTAGGTGGCATCACCAGGCTCTGTGGCTGATGGTGGCATTTTCTCGCCTCCATAACCTTGTGAGCCCATTCCTCCCCACATCCTCAGTGCATAATAAGATCATCATCTGGAGTAGAGAGGACCTTGGCCTGGTAGCCATGGCGACTAACTGGGTGGACCGACAGGAGTAGGTAGGTGTACAGTAATGGTCAGAGACCATTGATAGAGGGGAGTAGAAGGAGGGAGGGGAGGGTCCCAGAGCTCTTGCCTGGGAGTCCAGTCAGTACTCCCTCCTGCCCCTCTCTAGTGACAAGTGATCTTGGGAGATCTTATGAAGGACTCAAGTGGGGCAGCTCACAACAACCTGTATGTAACTTCAGCTCCAGGCAATCAGACACCTTCTTCTTCTGGCCGCTGAGGGCACTGCTCACAGGTGTACAAACCCACACACAGACACAAAAACACACAGAGTTACAAATGAAAATTAAAGAGCGTGGAAGGTCATCTGAAAGTGGGAGTCCATCATGGTCCACAACTCTGCAAGGATTTGGGGTCACCCACACTCCTGTCAGTGACCCCTCACCCGTGTTCTTGCAAGTAATCCCAATAAAATTATTGGTTCACCAGCTTGGACTTGGGTCTGGGGTCTGGAGTATAGAGTTGCCTACACAGAACCTCTCAGGGAGGATTCTGGCATTGGCTACAAGGTCTGACCTGAATTCCCTGAGCTCTGCTTATATATGGGCCGTGGCCAATGATGTACTTACCCGAGGATGAACTGCAAGTTCCAGACACCTTGCAAGGTGACCTTCTGTCACACAGCCAGACTCTTTCATGCAGGGTTGAAATTTTCAGCAGCAAAAGCAAATTTGAATCTTCTACCCTAAAATTGTTCCTGTCTTCCCAGGGTGCTGAGCAGGGGTGCATGGGCTCCTGTGGGTGTGACATCAGCCGAGACATCTTATCTGAATCCCGTGAACGATGCCTGGTGAAAGGTGAAATGGAGACATAAGCCTCTTAGAAGTATTGTCAGAGCTATCTCCGGCAACATATTTAACCAGTGTGCACTCCTCGCAGGGTGGCCCGGCATATGACACGTTATCAATGCTTGCCAGCCATGGCTCTGGCCTGAGGATGCACAGGTGACTTTGAAACAGAGAAAGCATCTTTTGTACCAAGGAGAATGGCAGGGTACAGACCACTGAATGTTAGAAGAAAATGCACTATCACTGGGGACAAATCTGATCTTTTTTTTTTATTTCTTTCTTAAAGAAAAAAGCTAAGAATTATTCCAGCTCTGCCCAGGAAGGGCTCTGGGGATTGCAGACTGTACACCCAGCTTCTGCCTTCCCAGGAGCCTGTGGGGCAGTGCAGCAAGGTCCTCCTTCCAGAGTACCACCCCCTACTTTCAGTTATTCAAGCAAAAACAAATCACATCTCCCAAGGGGGCCGTCCCTCACATATCAATTCCAAGCTGCATCTCTTATCTACAAAGGGCTAAGACATGACTCTGGAGCCCTCGTGAGTGGTGAGTGACCATGGTCGACCGTGGTCTAGGAACACAGATTCAGGTTAGTGAAAATTCCATGTTTCAAAATGGAAGCGGGTTTCTGAAGTTTTAATAGTAACAAAAAGAAAATAATAAATCAGCATGCTTTTCCAACACATAGGTGGGAACATCGAGTGGTGGATTGCCTGCTGCCTGACAGGATTCTTAGCTTTTTGGTTGGTCAAAAAACTCGTGCTCTGTTTTCAAATTCCAAATGATTTATTTACAAATTGTTACAGAGCGCTAGGCTAGGTACAGAGGAGGGCAATCTTTGGCCCATGAGAGGGCTAAATAGGCCCAAGAGGAATTGCAACATTCCAACCCCTCTCCGTGTCATTGAAATTCTAATCTTTGAATCACCCTCGTGGAAGGTTCAGTGGAAGATGAAGCTTTCCTGCAGCCCCCAGGAGTCTCTGCCAGGAGTGTGTGTTGATCACCAGAGAGATGACTGTGGAAAGAGCTTCCTTCCAGAGCCCACGGGGAGAGTGCGGGGTGTCAGGGGTGTCAGAGTGTGGCTGGGTGGAAGGCAGGATCCAGGCAGGTTAGGGTGGCCATGGTGGTGGAAGGCGCTGGCTCCCCAGGGCCACTTGCAGCTCTAGGGGACCAACTCTGAAGGTAAGAATCCGGGGACTTTCCTTACAGTGTCCCTCTTGTTTCTGGCTGAGAAACTAGAGCTGTTAATGTAAGGAGCAAGACAGGGGAGGAGAATGAGCAAGAGGAGGCAGGCATGGAGAGTCCCAAAATGTCACAAGTGTCCATTTTACCACTCAGAGGCTGACATGCTCAAGAGTGCAAGACTTTTCTTATACAGAAGTTTAAAACGAATTTAAATTATGCATACGTGTGGTTTTTGCCCAAGAATGCAGTGCCTGCGAAAGCCAGAAGAAAGTGTCAGGATCCCTGGAGCTGGGGTTACAGTTGATTGTGGGCTGTCCAATGTGGGGTTGGGAACTGAACCCAGGTCTCCACAGGAGCAACAAGCCCTCTTAACTGTGGAGCTGACTCTCCAGCTGTCTGTTTTCATGTGTTTCCCTAAGGACTGGTGACCTTGAGTGTCCTTTCTTACACCATCAGCTGTTTCTGAGTAAGTAGAAAAAATGTCTCTTTAGTGTCATGTCTGTTTAAGATTTAATTATTTTTCGGCTACAGTTATAGGAATTCTTAGACATACTCTTATTATGCAGGTTGGCATAATAATTACATAATAATCTTATTACACAGGTTTGGCATAATAATTCTCACTACTTCTTGCTTAAAGAAGAGTGCTTTGAAGTAACTATCCACCTATTCTCCTGTATAGCTTTAGTGTCAACTTGACACACCTGGGTTGAAGGAGCCTCAGTTGTGGAATTGCCTCCATTGGACTGGCCTGTGGCCATGTCTGTGAAGTATTTTCTTGATTGTTGAGTTATGTGGGAAGGCCCAGTCCACTGTGGGCGGTGCCACCCCGGGCAGGTTGCTGTGTATTGTATAAGAAATCAGGCTAAGCATGGGCCAGGGGAGCGAGCCGGTAAGCAGTGTTCCTCCATGGCCTGTGTTCCAGCTCCTGACTCCAGGTTCCTGCCGAGTTCCTGCCTTGGGCTCCCTCAGTGATGAACTGTGACCAAGGAGATGTGAGCTGAATAAACCCTTTCCTCCCCAAGTTGGTGTTAGTCAGAGTGTTTTGTCACAGCAATTGAGGAGAAACTAGAACATCTGAGAAGGGGTTCAACTCGCACCATCTTGCCAGTGTCAGTGTCATGTATGCCTGCTCCAGTCCGCACAGGGAAGAGTGCCAGGCAGCCACACTGGCCTCTCTCTCTTTCTGTTTCCTTCCCTGCTTCCTTTCTCCTCTCCTTCCTTCTTTCCATCCCTCTTTCTCCTTATCACTTAGCAGTGGTTTATGTGTGCATGCATGTGTGTATGGGTGCATCTGTGTGTATATGTGTACATTTGTGTGTGCGCCTGTATGTCTCACTGTGTGTGTGTGTGTGCCTTAGTACGTACCCCTTTCTGTGGGTGTCCAGGAGCTCCTGTATGTCCTTGAAGGTCCTTGGGTGATGACAATGAGCAGACATGTAAACAAAGATGAAGTTGGTGGTGCTTGAAAGGGTTTAGAGGAGTTTGGGTATCACATGAAGGCAAAGGCTCTGGGAAGATAAATGCTGTCATTCAGCTTATCTGGAAACGCTCTTTGGAGACAGGCCAGGGGATGGATCACAGTTACTCTCCAAAGGGAATGGGAAGCTGCTGTGGACAGGACACCTCCCCTTCCAGAGACACAGCCCCTCCAGACCTTTATAAGAAAGTTCATTTGTCTCTTTCACCATCTGCCTCAGCTTCTCTGGGAGGAGAGGAAATTGGCTTTTGAAGGTCTCTATTGTGGGTGATATACACAGGGAAGGACAGTGGCCATGGGATATTACCCAGCTGAGCTGCGGTGTGGACAGGGCAGGCCAGACCACCCAGGGCCAGTGGGTGAGCAGTTGGGCATCTGTATGCAGCTGCCTGGGTCCTGGCTGTAGCCAAGCCTCCACATTGCCATGAGGCCAGTAGACTCTAACCTGGAGTCAACACCATTCAAGTTAGACAGGGGTCTGATGCAGTGGCCAGCAGGAGGTGATGCTGGTCTTTTCCAGGAGCCTTTGCTACAGGCCCAGGAATTTCCTTACCAGCCCTGTCAGATTATTCTATTCTATTTTTTATGCATGTGCATGCACGTGTATGTGTGCACCCATGTGGATCAGCATGTGGAAGACCCATGAAAATGTCTTCTATCACTCTCCAACTTAGATTTGAGACAAGGTCTCTCATTGAAGCTCATCCACTTGGCTAGACTGGCTGGCCATCAAGCCCCAGCCATCCTCCTGTCTCCAGCACTGGGGTCACAGGTGCCCGGTACCATTCCCAGCTTTCATGTGGGTGTTCAGGATGCATACTGAGGTCCCCATGCTTACAGAGCAAGCACATTGCCACCTGAGCCATCTCCCCACCTCAGAAGGCCATATTGTAACCCTTTATGTTAACATATGTGCAAATCATCAGGTAGAAACTATCATGTCTGGGGCTGGAGAGATGGCTCAGTGGTTAAGAGCTCCAACTGCTGTTGCAGAGGACCAGGGTTTGATTCCCAGCATCCACATGGCAGCTGAGAACCATCTTTAACTCCAGTTCCAGGGGACTCCAACACCCTCTTCTGACCTCTGTGGCATTGCATGACATGGGTGCACCAACCTACATGCAGAGAGTATACTCGTATATATAAAAAAAAATAAATAAAAAGATAAAGAAACTATCATGTCTTCTTTTAAACCAGTTATTCCTCAGGCATGATCTGCTTGGTACCCTGATGGTGACCGTGTTCTCACCCACGGATACAGTTTATACAATGCAATGGGGTGTGTAATAAAAACGACTGCCCAAAGTTATGTAGCAATTAAAAGGGGTCAATTATACATTTCTTGAAACTCTAATTAAGAATCCTTGAATGAATGACTCCTTTTGATCATTCTTAGGGCATAGATACAAATGACAAACGTTTTGTGAAAACTCAGTGATGCGTCAGCAATTATATTTAATTCTCACTTGAGTGAATTTTAATCAGCAATGTTATTATAAGAGGCACATGGCAGAGATGCACTTTATTTAGACAGTCTTGAACCTTATTACCCTGAAGTTCCGACAGGCCACGAAATAAAGAAAGATCATATCTTGATTAGAAGGCCCTGGAAGGGATGGCTCAGGGGTTAAAAGCTTATACTGTTCTTGCAGAGACCCAAGTTCAGTTCTCAGTTCCCACATGTGGACGCTCACAACCACCTGTAACTCCAGCTCCAGAGATCCAACGCCCTCTTCTGGATTCTGCAAGCACCAAGATTCATGTACACACACACACACACACTTAATAAAATAAATCTTTTCTTAAAAATGGTTAGTACAGAAAGCTGTGACCTAGGGTGGGAGAATCTGGTGAAATTCATGTTCAGAGACTCAGAGGAGAGAGAGCTCTGTCTGTCAATGCAGCTTTGCACTGAAAACCACCTGGAGACTATGAGAGCATTTTTTTCATAAGCTTTTAAAGAGGAAATATAACATATGAAGCAAAGTGCATAAACCATCCATCTTGGATGGATGTTTTAGCAACTGAGGCACACCTGCTCAGAGGACACCAGGTCTAAGCTGCAGCCAGGTGCCGGCATCCTGTGGCTCCCTGCGGTCCCTTGCTGACCCCTGCCGTGAGCACCTCTCCGGCTTCCCAGCCTTTCAGGTTTCCATAAGGATCTCATTGCTTGTGTGTTTTCTCCCCCATATAAAGAAAAACATAAAACACAGGTCTTTCCCATCTGGAGTTTTAGGTAGAACTTCCCCTCTGTGAGATACACCAGGGTCATTCTGTGTGGAGATAAATGTTACTTTCTCCATGGTGTAAACATACTGCAGCTTATCTGCCTATCCACAGTAGGTGAACCTTGGCTTCTTTCCAGCTTGGGGGCTCCTGAGAATCACAGGCTGCCATAAACGTCTTTGTACAGCCAGCATATCTTCCTACTTGCACTGGGTATTTACCCAGCATTTGGGAGCTCAATCTCTCTTCTAAGTATCCTCCTCTCTCTCGTGGCTCTGTGAGCTGATGCTCTGATAAAAACTGGTGGTATTATAAAACTCCAAGTCTCAGGGCTAGAGAGATGGCTCAGCGGTTAAGAGCACTGACTGCTCTTGCAGAGAACCCGGGTTCGATTCCCAGCACCCACATGGTGGCTAGGAACCGTCTTTAACTCCAGTTCCAGGGGAATCTGACAGCCTCTTCTGACCTCCGCACCTTTGGACGACACGGGTGCACAAACCTACATGCAGACGGTACACTCATACATATAGAGCATAATAAATAAATTAATTAATTAAAGAAAAAACTCCAAGTCTGGAAGCTGAGAAGATGGCTTGTTGGTAAGGTAAAGCGCTTGCTGTGAACACACAAGGACTTGGGTTCAACCCCCAGTACCTACATAAAAGTCACCCTAGACTGTACACACCTGTATTCACAGCACTGGGAGAGTAGAGAGCAGGAGGACCCTGGGGCTTAGTGGCCAGTCAGTCTAGCTCAACAGGCAAGTTCCAGGTTCAGTGAGAGATCCTGTTGTGTAAAATAAGGTAGACTCAAGCTGTCTGCATCGGCATGCACACTTGTTCTACGTCTAAGCCACCCACTGCCCCATAGCCCCACACTGTCTGTCAGGACTCTGTCTTTGCTCTGTGTACTTGCATATAAGACCACCACACCCAGTATACACCACCCAGTGCACTGCCTTAAATGATCAGCAGCTTTCTGCCCACAGGCTCTGTGGATGAGGAATTTAGAGACACCCTCCCCCCCACCCAAAGCATCTGGGACCTCAGGTGGGAAGACTCAGAGTCAGAGCACTCTGGAGACACCTTCACCCACAAGTCTCAGGTTTCTTCAGGGTGACCCTAAGACCAGGACTGATGACCAGAGCCTTTTGATGGGCTCTTCACAGGCTTTGACTTCTTCAAACCCAGCCTGGGCTTGTGCAGCATTTCTGTTGCTGTCAGCATCACACAAAGCAACTCTGAGCGTGCCCACGCTTGGGGGATGGGAATTAGACAAAGCTTCTCAGGGCGAGCGTTGGCTCTCGTATGGGAGACTCTACAGGCTGCCCTCTTCAAGGCCCTCATATGGGAGCCTCTACAGGCTGCCCTCTTCAAGGCCCTCGTATGGGAGCCTCTATAGGCTGCCCTCTTTAAGGCCCTCGTATGGGGGCCTCTACAGGCTGCCCTCTTCAAGGCCTCATATGGGAGTCTCTACAGGCTGCCCTCTTCAAGGCTGCTCCACAATTGACCACACTGCCGCAATTCTCCTGTGGCTATCTGTCGTAGCTCATCTGTGTCACTGTACGTGGATGACACCAGCCACCTTGACATTGGCTGTGATCATGATACCAGCAGATAATTGAGAAAACACACATTAAACCATTACAACTGTCCTTGTGAATCCCTTTAGTCCTCACACAGATTTAAAGCAGCCCGTACTTGATAAACTCATGACCCAGCCAGGCCCCATGGCCTTGGCAACCCTTTTTAGCCCCATGCCCTACTGCCTGCCAGGCTAGCTTCAGGAACTGTGAGAAGGAAGGGACAAGTTCCTTAATGACATGATTTATTGTCAGCACAGGAACTAGCCTCTACCATGCATCTGGGACAGCTTGAGTATGGTGAGGCAACAGCTCTGAACTGGTGGCTTTTCCAGTCAAGGTCTGTGTCCACATGGGTCATCCACCAATCCCCTTGGTCTCTGTCAGAAATGCAAGTATGTAGGAGGTCGCAGTGTCCAGTGTCAGAGGATGAATGGACAGCGAGAGGGGCTCTGCTCAGCTGGGACAAGATGCCTACCCATTGGACATCTGTGCCTGGTCAGGGATCCCAGCTGATAAGGGACAAACAAAGGTAGAGTCTCCCCATGCCCAGGAGTCAGAGCAGCTCCCAACCCAGGGCCTGCAACAGTCTGTGGTGACCATCTCTGATGTCTCTTCCTTCTCAGTAGACCATTGGTCATTCTGGATCCTGTCACACCGGACCTGGCTCATGGATAGGTAGGCCTCTTGGTGACAGAGGTTCATATCTCTGTGGCTTCCCACCTCTCCTAACACCCAGCCAGTCTCTCCCAGGAAGCCCAGCAACCAGCCAGCCAGGAGTGGACAGCAATCAGAAGCCTTTGTTTAGAAAGAACTGTGGACCATGCATAGAGGGATGAATCACATGTGGGCGTGGAGGCCAGCTAGGACCTGGGGCAAGGGCTGCTGTGTGCAGGACCTGAAGGACGTAGTTGTTAGCTCTGTACAGAATCTGTGGGCAGGGAAGGTTCTAGAAGTCAGAGCTACAGAGTTTATGTCCCCGGGACTGATTATATCATCTTCTAAAACACAGAGTGCTGTTTAAAGCCCCACGCTCAGTCAATCAGTTATTCACACAGTTTGAAGATTATAGCTGCTCGTACGCCGCTTCCAGTCCGACTTGTCATGGTGAGTCTCAGAGGAGGCATCCGCACAGCTGTATCAAAGCCATCCTGCTCTTCTCCATGGCAATGGACAGAGGAGGACGGAGTCCCACTGCCTGCCCTCCCCCACCAGTACCCACCAACCTGCAGAAGTGGCAGGAATGTAGGGGTCTTCACTAGTGCCTTAATGTCTTCCAACTGAGGCTCTTTGTCGTGGTTGACGAATGGCAAACCATCTGTCATTGGGTAGGGCAGATGTGCCCAGCAGTCACCTCAGGACAAGGGCCTCTTGCCCTTCCTGGGTCATAAGATTCAATCTATGCCCTGTTTGTTGAGAGCCTGTTAGCGTTGAGGTTGGGTCTACCCATGAGTTTTATTAATGAGACTGGTATTCCAGCCCACCACAGTGGCAGAAGAGAGGCATATGGAGAGGCCAGCTGCCCAGCTGGGAGGGAACAGCGTGGTTGTGAGAGGACACTCTCTATGTTGCTGTGCCCGAGCTCTGACGGTGCTGCGGGTCTGTAGGGAGCTAGGATGGGAGCCAGCCACTGGCAGCAAAATCAAATTCCCTGCAGCTCTCCAAAGGAACTAGGGGTTTTTGCCTTGGTTTAGGCTGAGCGAGGCACACAGCTTAGTTTACCACCTTTGAACAAGATGGTACACTTTGGGTCTGTGTCTCAGAGAGACATCTCTAAAAGCCTCGTTTTGGATACATGAGATGGAGTAAGACATCCCCAAGGGTGGTGGTATCTATCTGGTGGCATGTGCCCTACCCCAAACCTCCTGAAATCCCCTCCCTATGGAACAGAGATAGATCCCCCCACACCATGGACGTGTTCACTAGAGGTTTTCAAAAGCCCCTGCAGGTACCCAGCTCTTGAACACTTCTTGGCTGAAAACCGAATCTGCTGTTTATTCTAGAGAAAGTAGCTTGAGCCCACAGAAAGATGGCGCTGAGTATCCATTGTACTCTATTTGGAAAATTTCATTCTTTCAGCAAAAGGTTACTGGCACCCCCAGAGCTGATGTTCTATTCTGACTCAACCTGGTGCAGAGCGGCTGTCGGCTCCTTGTCGTCCTCCAGGTCCGATCCATTATTAATCACTGTAAATCTAGAATAATCTCTACAAACATATTTTGTTCCCTCCAAATATATTTGTGCCAACTTTCTCTAATAAATCTTGTGTCAGGCGGGCTATTGTCTCTCTTCCCACAGTGTCTCCCAGCTGAAATATTTAAACAATATATGAGCAATAATAAAAATCGCTCGCTACAGTCACTTTGGTTTTAGGAAAACAGGCGCGGATAGGTAGTGGATTTATTACCTACACAGCAGCCCACTGGACACTGGATTAATTTTTTTCCCCTCACTGGATTTTTTTTTCCAGCATTTAAAAAAAATCACCAAAGAAACCTATGTTTGTCCCCGACTTTATGCAAAAAGGGCAAGACATTATTCTTTCTAATGAGAAAGACTAGAAAGAAACCCTAGGAAGGAGAAGAAAAAAAAAACTAACAAAAAAACCCAGGAGCCTTTTCTAACCTGCTCGTCCATCTCCGGGTCCTCTGTTCCTGTATCTTTAGGTCCTCTGCAAAATGGGAGGCACGCCCCACCCTCCCCAGGTCCTCTGCAGGAAGGGAAGTACACTGTCAGCTCCCAGACCCACAAGACCATCCCTTCTTCAAGCTGTCATTATCACTCCTAAATGACCTCCTTACATTGCCTCCTGGCTGCAGGCAGGACAGTCAGCACGAAAGGAGCAGGAATGCGTGATGGCGCACGCCTTTAATCCTAGCACTCGGGAGGCAGAGACAAGCGGATCTTGTGAGTTCGAGGCCAGCCTGGTCTACAGAGCGAGTTCCAGGACAGCTGGGGCTAAAGGGAGACCCTGTCTCGAAAAAGACAACAAAACAAAACAAAACATTCTTGATATAGAAAGGAGAACCAGGAGGCTTTTTTTTCCCCCTAAATGCTCTGAGCATGGGTTTCAAAAGACACACACCGCCGGGCGTGGTGGCGCACGCCTTTAATCCTAGCACTTGGGAGGCAGAGGCAGGCGGATCTTTGTGAGTTCAAGGCCAGCCTGGTCTACAGAGTGAGTTCCAGGACAGCTGGGGCTATGGGGAGACCCTGTCTCGAAAAGACCAAAAAAAAAAAAGACACACACCAATTTCATCGGTTTCCTTGGTTGGTTTCTTGGAATTGCCCAAGTAAGTATTTAAAGCAGGGACCTGTAAGAGATGTTCACAGAAAAGAGATAGTGGAGGGATTGGAAGTAGTAGGAAATCACGAGGAAATTGGAAAGAAGGAATTGGGCGAAGTCTTAAAGGAGGAGAGGTGGGAGATGAGTGGACAGTCGAGGCTGAAATCTGCAGGGACCCCCACCCCCCAAGCAGCTGGCAGCCTTGCTGATTTTTCAAAATGTTACCGGTCATTAATGAACATTAGTGCTAGAATTGGCAGGAGCGGTCCCTGAGGGTGGGAGGGCGGTGTAGTTGCTGTGCGGGGCGGGGCGAGGGCTGAGCAGCTGTGGTGTGCTGGGAGGTGGCCTGTTAGTTTCTGTTCCATATGTTCTCCTCTAGGTAACAATGACTGAGCTGCTCAAAGCAGCACCACGATGATTCGTGTACACCACATACAGGGAAACAAAAGCAATTCATCCGTTTCTTTTAGATTATCAAATTTGATGGGGTATAGGTTTTTGAAATACTCCCTTATAATGTTCTGAGGTTTTTTGTATATTTTTGATGTCTGTTGTGATGTTTCCCCTTTCATCGTTAATTTTGTTGATTTGGAGTTGCTCTTTCTTTCTTTCTTTCTTTCTTTCTTTCTTTCTTTCTTTCTTTCTTTCTTTCCTTCCTTCCTTCCTTCCTTCCTTCCTTCCTTCCCTTAACTGGGCTAAGGATCTGCCTATCTTGTTACCTTTTCAAAGAACCAGCTCTTAGGTTCTTTGTATCATTTCCTTTGTTTCTATTTCATTAATTACTGCTCTGATTTTTTGTTTTTTTCTCATCTACTAGGTTTGTTCTTGCCTTTCCAGAGTCTTGAGTTGCACTGTTAAGTCATTTATTTGTGCTCTTTCTGATTTTTTAATGTAGGCACTCAGAGCTATAAACTTCCCTCTTAGGACTGCTTTTAAAGTGCCCCAGAGGTTTGGTTGCGCTGTATTATCATTTTCATTTAGTTCTAGGAATATTTTTATTTCTTAATTTCTAAAGGGAAAAACAGATCAACCACTGGAATGAGTGTTTGGGCCCAGGATGGGGCTCTCCTGAGGACAGCAGCTGTCAGTAATCTGAATAAGTTTTGACAGCAACTCTGGTGACAATCGAACCTGAATTTTTTCTTGGGGAAATTCAGCCTCATCATATAATCAGTAGAAGGCCAGGCTGGATAGTCCACCAGTCAAATGCTTCCCATGGGAGCCTGAGGCCCTGAGTTCATACCCTGGAAATCCACATAGAGCCAGGCACGGTGGTGCACACCTGTAATCCCAGTGTTGGGCAGAAGATAGAGACAGGAGAGGTGCCTGTTGTATACTGGCCAGCCGGTTTAGTCAAATTGGGGAGCTTCAGATTCAGCAGGAGAACTAGTCTCACAAAATAAGAGTGACTAAGGAAGAAACCTAACATCACTGATATCAGGTCTCCAACACACACACACACGCAGAGAGAGAGAGAAAGAGAGAGAGAGAGAGAGAGAGAGAGAGAGAGAGAGAGAGAGAGAGAATGTCAGTACTTTGCATCAAGCCTGTCTCTGCAGGAATGGTTCATGGGAAATACTTTTGTTTGGAACTGAGATGGCAGCCAAGTTGCCAGAGGTGTCAGGGATAGGGAGGCCATCTTTGAAATAATCCTCTGGATAGCTGAATAACTATCCATCCTGTGCCCACTTGGTCTTTTTTTTTTTAATATTTTTTATTTATTTCGTATGTGAATGAATGTACTGTCTGCATGTAGGTTTGTGCACCCATGTCGTGCGATGCTGCGGAGGTCAGAAGAGGGTGTGGGATTCCTCTGGAACTGGAGTTCTCCTGGAATTGGAGTTTCAGACGGTTCTCGGCCACCATGTGGGTGCTGGGGATCAAACCCGGGTCTTCTGCAAGAGCAGTCGGTGCTCTTAACCACTAGGCCATCTCTCCAGCCCCTGACTTGGTCTTTTTAAGGCTTGTCTTGGTTTTGCCTACCTGCTCCCTTCAGATTTATATCTGAACATAAAAGCCATCTGCATTTGGTATCCAACACACAGTTGCCACAGTTTTCCCAGGAGGTGGGAGAAGAGAGAAGACCCCCGATGGACCCTGATTGGGTCTGCAGGTGTGGGGCCGGTGAATGGCCAGGAGGCAGTTGGACTTTCCCAGATGTCCAGCTGAGAAGATGCTTCTGCACGGAGGCAGGGGAGAGGCCCCAGGCAGACAAAGGAAAATGGGGCTTCACGGGGTCAGAGACCTCAAGGTCACACTGAGGCAAGAAGATGAGGATCTCCAAAGCAAGAGCTGCATTCTCTGATGGTGCCGCGGAGGTCGCTCTGGATGGCTCAGAAACCTCCCCTGGGATTGGTGCAGGGATGGCTTTGGCTCAGAAGTCAAGGAATGGTACCTGTTCTATTTGCATTTCCGTTCCTGTGAAAGAACACATTGTCCAGCTTGAGGAGGAAAGGGTTTGTCTTACTCTTCTAGGCCAGAGTTCATCAAGAGAAGACGGAGCAGAAACTTGAGCAGGTCTGCTTGCTGGCTGGCCCACAAGTTCATGCTTGGCTGGTTTTCTCAAACACTGCAGGACTGCCTGCTGAGGGGGGTGCTGCTCACAGTTAGCTGGGTCCTCCTGCATCAATTAACCATCAGGACAATCCCCCCACAGACACGTCCACTGCCAATCTGATCTGGGAAGCACCCCACTGCAGGCTGCATCAAGCTGACAATTAAAACTAGAACAGTACCCAAGGCACCCTGGAAGTCTTGGTGCTGAGCAGAAGGGAATTCTGGGTGGTACGGAGCTGGCGTCTTCTGGAAGAGGCTGTTAAAAGCTTCCGAGTGTTCTCCACAAGCTTTCCATAGTGACATCAGCCCCAGGGAAGCCAGGTTGGGCCAAACCTCTTCATGGCCTGGACCCGAACCTCAAGCTCTTTGGAAGAGACTGCTGCAAACAGGCCCCCTTCCCAGCTGCCTCTCATAGCAACATGAAAAGCCGTTCCTTTGAGGTGGGATTGTCTTCCAGCACCTCCATCAAACCCTGTGGAATTCTGGAATGGGGATAACCTCTGACCTCTGCTGCAGCCATCGACAGGGGTGCCACCATACCTCCTTTTTGACAATTTTAGCATCAGAAGGTTTAGAGTAAGGAGCACTTCTTGGACATCTAGAGAGGGATGTCACTAGGCTAGGGGCATCAAATCCAGGACCATTGGATCTTTGCTTCCCTATCACCCAGCGACAGATGCTGATACTGGTCATAGACCTCAGAATGCCCTTCAACGCAGGCCCCTTGACCCATAAGAAAGACGTCCAGAAGTGGTTTGGTCCGTGGCTTCTGTGTCCCTTGTGTTTTAGGTCCTGCCTGAGCACTGTCCAGCCTCTGTCCTTGCCTCTGGCCACTTTATAGCCGTGGTGTGGGCTCACAGACCACCCCCACCCTGTGCATCTCTGCGAATCTCAGCCGCCCATCAGCCTGCACAGGTTGGGTTCCGACGTGGATTAATGGCCCACAGTTGCCTGCATGATTACTTCTAATAGGCTGATTGAGAAGTGTGCTATTAATCACTGTCACCTACTGGGCTAACATCATCTCTGCGGCAGGGAGCCCGGAATCTGCTGCTCGGCACGCTCTGAACACACCCATGCAGAGGCTCTGAATCGGCTTTTGTACTTGCTGCAGGATGGTTTCCGATGAAAGGGTGTGCCCGTGTCCAGCCAGAGGGCCACAGGTTTGCCTGCTTTTTACGTCTTTCTAGACACAGTCTAGGGGGTTGGAGAGGCCTAGACTCACATTCTGGTTTGGCTCTCGTATAACGTTGCCAATCTTTTGCACGTTAAGGTGCTCTGGGGCCTCGGTTGTGCATCTGTGCAATGGGGTTACTCTTACCTCTTTTCTGGGGTGATTGAACAATGCATGTCAGGCACATTCTAGGCATTTAACAATGATCTTCATGCCTATTACTTTTCTCATTACTGTGGCAAAAATCCCTGGAAAAAAAAAACTTCAGAATGGAGGGGAAGGAGTATCTTGGATCACGGTTTGAGAATACAGTCTGCCATGGCGGCAAAAGGCCTGGCAGCGGGAGTGTGAGCCATTTGGTCCCATTTTGCCCACAGTCAGAAGCAGAGAGATGAACACTGATACACATCTCACTTTCTCTTTTTAAAAATATCTATCTACCAGCTGGGCGTGGTGGTGCACGCCTTTAATCCTAGCACTCGGGAGGCAGAGGCAGGTGGATCTTTGTGAGTTCAAGGCCAGTCTGGTCTACAGAGCAAGATCCAGGACAGCTGGGGCTACAGGGAGACCCTGTCTCGAAAAGACAAAATAAATAAATAAATAAAAATATCTATCTGTCTGTCTGTCATCTATCTATTTCATGTGTATGAATGTATTGCCTGCATGTAAGTAAGTGTACTGATGTGGTACAGTGCCCCAGGAGGTCAGAAGAGGGTGCTGGATCCCCTGGAACTGGAGTTATAAATGGTCATTAGTTGCCATGTGGGTGCTGGGAATTGATCAAACCCCGGTCCACTGTAAGAATAGCCAGTGCTCTTAACCACTGAGCCATCTCTCCAGCTCGCTCATTTTCTTCTTTTATATAGTCCAGGACTCAAGCTCATGGGGCAATGCCACTAATATTTAGGGTGGGTGTCCCCAACTCAGGCAGCCCAAGCTAGAAATGACCCCAAGGACACACAGAAATGTGATTTGTCTCCAAGGTGATTCTCCTTGGATGCTGATAATCAAGGTCAGCTGTCACAGCGCTGTTCCCAGGTGCTGCCCATTCCTGAGGATTCTTTACACATCTGAGACAGAGTGAGCCATCCAAGGAGGCCAGTATCAGCACGCAGTTTGAGAGCCAGAGAGGAGGTGTTCCAGGATAGAGAAGCAAAGGAAAGAACTCAGCAGATTGAAAGTGAAGGGGAAAGGGAGGATCTGCTGGTGAGGGGATCTAGACAGGCCTGGGAGCTGTGGGATCTGTGAATCAGTTCCAAGGGTTAAGATCTGTCCACCAGTTAGAAAGGTCTCTGGTTCTACAGCAAGGGCTATGAGTTCTCCTTCATATTCATTACTAAGGAGTGCTAATTATGTGAGATTCTACCCATCTATTCATCCTTCCACCATCTGTCTGACACTCCCCTCTCCGTTTGTCCATTCTTTAATCCATCCATCCATCCTCCCATCTTCTGACTACCCACCCACTGATAATCACACCTATCAGTCTGTGTTAGTTACTTTTCTTGTTCCTCTGACAAAACACCTGACCAAAGCAACTCAAGAGAGAAAGCGTTTATCTTGGTGCTTGTGTGAGGGTGCGGACCCTCACGGTGGGGGAGGGGAGGCCGCAGGAGCTCAAGGCAGCTGGTCACATGGTGTGTGCTGTCAGGAACAGAGAAAGAAGGAGGCTGATGTTTTGCCTGCTTTCTCCTTTTGGTTCCAGGACCCCAGTCCACGTAACGGTGCTGTGCACATTCGGGATGGGTTGTCTTCCTCCCTCACATAAACCTCTCTAGTAATGACCTTACAACATACCCAGATGGTGGTCTCCTATCTTATAGTAAATCCCATCAAGTTAAAAATCAAGATTAACCATACCATCTTTCCATCCTTCCATTCTTCCATTTATGTGTCCTTCCATCCACCCACCATGCATCCATCCATCCCGCCATCCCTCTGCCCACCCATCCTTCTATCCACCCACCATCCATCCATCCATCCTGCCATCCCTCTGCCCACCCATCCTTCCATCCACCCACCATCCACCCATCCATCCTGCCATCCCTCTGCCCACCCATCCTTCTATCCACCCACCATCCATCCATCCATCCCGCCATCCCTCTGCCCACCCATCCTTCTATCCACCCACCATCCATCCATCCATCCCACCATCCCTCTGCNTTCTAGACACGAGTCTAGGGGTTGGAGAGGCCTAACTCACATCGTTCTGGTTTGGCTCTCGAATAACTAGGAGACGGTTGGCAATCTTTTGCACGTTACATAGGTGCTCTGGGCCTGGGGGCCGGTTGTGCATCTGTGCAATGGGGTTACTCTTAATACAATTGGATTCTAGGGGTGATTGAACAATGCTATGTCAGCGATTCACATTCTAGGCAATATCTAACAATATCTTGTGCCAATATACTTTTCTCAGTTACTAGTGGCAAAAATCCCTGGAAAAAACAACTTTCAGAAGGGAGGGGAAGGATAGATAAATCTTGGATCACAGTCTTGAGAATATCTGCATGGCGGCAAAATGGCCCTGGCATCGGGAGTTGTGAGCCATTTGGTAGTCCCATTTTGACCCACAGAGTCAGAAGCAGAGAGAATGAACAACTGCATACAACATACTCACTTTACTCTATTTTAAAAAATATCACATAACAACTAGCCTAGGTGCGCCTTGGTAAAGAAGATGGCCTAGCGCCCGTTGAATCTAAGGCACCGTGTCGGGGAGACAGAGGACAGTGTAGATGTTTCGAGTTCCAGGACCATCTTGGGCTAAGACCTAAACAGCACCGCTGCAAGACATAACTCACGCCATGATCCAGAGCTTTTGACTCCAGGCTAACATGTGGGACAAACCTCATCAGATTACTTCGATACACATGACAAAATAAATAAATAAAATAATAAAAATAATTTCTGTCTTTATTAATTAAAAAAAGTCTTTTGACATGCTGTGGTTGTGGGCATGCTATTGATCTGCAACTACTCGAGTCAAAGGCTAGTTGGATTGTGGTAGTGCCCAGTGGGGTCTAGAAGAAATGAGACCTGAGGGCTCAGGGATCCCCTGTCCGAAACAAATACGATTATAAATGCAATAACATATCTATCTGTGGCTGAATTGCACATGTCTCGCCCGGTGGGTGATCGTACGCGCGCAATTATGGGATTGTTTGCAACCAACCAGCTTACTACCTGTCAAAATTGTCATGCTTCCGTTGCGCTAATGCTGATATGTAAGGCCCCGGAGTTCAGAAACTGACCCTACGGTATAGCGATTGCATGTGGTCTGTGAATGGCAACCGTCCCTTAAGTAGGCTGCATCACTGCCAGTCTCTCGCTTACATCTTTCTCTTTTATATAGTCCAGGACTCCAAGACCATGGGGCCAATACCACTAATATTTAGGGTGGGTGTCCCCAACTCAGGCAGCTCCAAGCTAGAAATGACCCAAGGACACAACGACAATGAGATTTTGTCTCCAAGGTGACTTCTCCTCGGATGCTGATAGATCAAGGTCAGCTGTCACAGCCTGTTCCCAGGTGCTGCCCATTCCTGAGGATTCTTTACACATCTGAGACAGAGTAGCTCCGAGGAGCCAGTATCAGCACGCAGTTTTATTGAGAGCCGAGAGGAGGTAGTTCCAGGATAGTAGAAGCAAAGAAAGAACTCAGCAGATTGAAATGGAAGGGGAAAGGGAGGAGTCTGCTTGTGAGGGGATCTAGACGGAGGCCTGGGAGCTGTGGGATCTGTGAATCAGTTCCAAGGGTTAAGATCTGTCCACCAGTTAGAAAGGTCTCTGGTTCTACAGCAAGGGCTATGAGTTCTCCTTCATATTCATTACTAAGGAGTGCTAATTATGTGAGATTCACCCATCTATTCATCCTTCCACCATCTGTCTGACACTCCCCTCTCCGTTTGTCCATTCGTTATCCAGCCATTCCATCCTCCCATGCCTCTGACTGACCCACCCACGGATAAATCACAAACCTATCAGATGCTGTTTAGTTACTTTCTTGTTTTCCTGCTGGAACAGAAACACATGCCAAAAGCTACTCAAGGAAAGAAAGCGTTTAGTCTTGGTCTTGTGTGAGGGTGCGGAAAAACCCTCTCCCGCAACCCAGGTGGGGGAGGGGGAGGCTGCAGGAGCTCAAGGCAGCTGATCACATGGTGGTGTGCTTCAGGAACAGAGAAAGAAGAGAGGCTGATGTTCGCACATGCTTTCTCCTTTTGGTCCAGACCCCCAGTCCACGGAATGGTGCTTGTGCACATTCGTGGGGATGGGATTGCCTTCCTCCCCTCTACATAAACCTCTCTAAGTTAATGACCTTACAAAATACCCAGATGGTGGTCCTCCTATTTATAAGTAAATCCCATCAAGTTAAAAATCAGATTAACCATACCATCTTTCCATCCTTCCATTCTCCTTTATGTTCCTTCCATCCCACCAGCCATGCAATCCATCCTCCGCATCCCACTGCCCACCCATCCTATCTATCCACCCACCATCCCCTTCCATCTGCCATACCCCTAGCGCCACCCATCCTTTCACCATCCATCCACCATCCATCCAATCCATCCATCCCCTGCCATCCTCTGCCCACCCATCCCTTCCACCCACCATCCATCCATCTCATCCCCATCATCCGCCATTCCGGCACCACCATCTGTTCATGCCACCACCAGACAACCCACCAATGCCAATCCAATTCAGTTAGCCATCCCTTGCTCACCACCCATCCTTCATTCCACCACCATCATCCATCATCTCTGCCATTCCTCTGGCCCACCCTCCTTCCACCTCATCACAACCCACCATCCACCTCTCCATCCCATCTTTCCCATCCATCCACCCATCCTTCTATACACCCACCATTCCATCATCCATCCTGCCATCCATCATCCACCATCCTTCCATCCATCCATGCGTCCATCCATCCTGCCATCCCTTTGCCCACCCATCCATCGATCCACCCATCCATCCATCCATCCATCCCGCCATCCCCTGGCCTCACCCATCCTTCTAAAAATCCACCCACCATCCATTTCATTCCATCCCTACCTCCCTCTGCCCACCCATCTTCTAATCCACCCACATCCATCCATCCATTCCATCCATCATTCCACTTTCATCCATCTTGCCATCCCTCTGCCCACCCATCCTTCTATCCACCCACCATCCACCATCCACCACCCACCATTCCCTCTGCTCACCCATCCTTCTATCCACCCACCATCCATCCATCCATCCCGCCATCCCTCTGCCCACCCACCCTTCCACCAACCCACCATCCATTCCATTCCATCCTGCCATTCCCTCTGTCCACCCATCCTCTTATCCATCCACCCACCATGCATCCATCCATCCTGCCATCCGTCTGTCCACCCATCCTTCTATCCACCCATCCATGCATCCATCCATCCTGCCATCCCTCTGCCCACCCATCCTTCCATCCACCCACCATGCATCCATCCATCCTGCCATCCGTCTGTCCACCCATCCTTCTATCCACCCATCCATGCATCCATCCATCCTGCCATCCCTCTGCCCACCCATCCTTCCATCCACCCACCATGCATCCATCCATCCTGCCGTCCGTCTGTCCACCCATCCTTCTATCCACCCATCCATGCATCCATCCATCCTGCCATCCCTCTGCCCACCCATCCTTCCATCCACCCATCCATGCGTCCATCCATCCTGCCATCCGTCTGTCCACCCATCCATGCATCCATCCATCTTGCCATCCCTCTGCCCACCCATCCTTCCATCCACCCATCCATCCATCCTGCCATCCCTCTGCCCACCCATCCTTCCATCCACTCACCATGCATCCATCCATCCTGCCATCCCTCTGCCCACCCATCCTTCCATCCACTCACCATGCATCCATCCATCCTGCCATCCGTCTGTCCACCCCTCCTTCTATCCACCCATCCATGCGTCCATCCATCCTGCCATCCCTCTGCCCACCCATCCTTCCATCCACCCATCCATGCGTCCATCCATCCTTCCATCCGTCTGTCCACCCATCCATGCATCCATCCATCCTGCCATCCCTCTGCCTACCCATCCTTCCATCCACCCATCCACCCATCCATCCATCCTGCCATCCCTCTGCCCACCCATCCTTCTATCCACCCATCCATGCATCCATCCATCCTGCCATCCCTCTGCCCACCCATCCTTCTATCCACCCATCCATGCATCCTTCCATCCTGCCATCCCTCTGCCCACCCATCCTTCTATCTACCCACCATGCATCCATCCACCCTGCCATCCCTCTGCCCACCCATCCTTCTATCCACCCATCCATGCATCCTTCCATCCTTCCATTCCCCTGCCCACCCATCCTTCTATCTGTCCACCATGTATCCATCCACCTTTCCATCTCATCTATCCATCCTTTCATCTGTCCATCCAGCATCTGGCTGAGCATCATTCATCCATTATCCACCCATCCTTCCATCTACTCGTCTATCCCCAATGGATTCAGATAAAAGGGAGATATCATGAGATATCTGTTATTACAACTCACAGTTTATAGCCAATAACCTGAGGCACAGAGAGATTACACAACTTTCTTGATGATGCACACCCTTCAAGGGACACAACTGAAATCCAGGGGCAGGTCCAGAATCCCATGACACCCACTATATTTCTCGGTCTACTCTTTCCTCCTTATGACACGCTGGCTTCAGCTCCCTCTCCATCTCCTTTGCTGAGGTCTCCAGAGAACCTGAGGCCTGTACTCCTCCTCAGTGGGAACTTCTTTTTCCTTCCTTTCCTCTCTTATATGAGTGTCTTCCCTCCGTGGAAAAAATCTACATTTCATGGATCTGATATGAGAAGCTGGGCAGGCAGAAGCAGCCGAGCAGCGGTGTGGCCAGCCTGGCTAAGTTGCTTCAGGCTGGCGGGGATGTGGGCAGAGCAGCAGTTCTGGCAGAACCAGGCTGCAGTCCGGGCCTCACGCAGTGCACAGCACAGCAGCGGGGCGCTGTTATTGATTCTAACCAGCCATTTGTTATCAGAAAATGAAGGTCCTGGCATTTGGCAAGATGCAAGCTGTGTGTTTATTCCATCCGGAGCTGACACAAACACGTTCCTGGCTGGGGAAGGTCGCTAGGCAGCGGCTGGGCTTCTCCTTGCTATTTTCTCCTGGTGACAAAGATGTTAGTTACTGCCGAGGAAGTTTGCCTGCCATCCCCAGGCTGGAAAGACTGCATTACATCACGCTGAAAGTGGCCTGCTAAGTGCTGTGGCGTGATGGGAGGGGCAGCCTGGGGAAACTGTCACATAGGGGATGGGGTTCCATGATGGAGACCCCTTAGCAGATAGGACTGTCCCCAGGCAGGAGATGCCAGAGGTAGCTTTTCACTCTGATGTGTTGTGCATCCTATTATGTGTCTGGAAATACCCTATGGACCTATGCTCCCCTCCCCCCAGCCCTTCCCCCACTTTCCAGCTCCTCTTCCTCCTGGCCCTCCAGTCAAACTAACATGTCTCAAGTCATCTGAGAGTCCCCTGCACTCTCTGAGCCATAATTCCTGCTCTGTTCAATCTGCTCGGCACGCAGCCCACCCCAGCCTCCGGCCCCGCCTCAGACTCAGTCCTGTGGGGACAACTTTGCCTCTGCTTTCAGGGAGGAGCAGGGGAAGCCTCCATCTGCAGTCGTCTGTCCTCCCATTGTGAGGTGTCCATCAGCAGGACGAGTGGGAGGGACAGGTCCCAAGAAGGATCCTTAGGATGCTTCTCATCCTGGTATCTGTGCCTGCAGGGTCCCCAGGACTGTGTGTAGGACTAGTCCTACCCCAGTAGTTAAAGCTGTGTGGCACCCAGGGCTGAGAAAGAGAGAGAGAGAGAGAGAGAGAGAGAGAGAGAGAGAGAGAGAGAGAGAGAGAATATCCAAGAGGCTGGTCAGGTAAGCCCAGGGAACGGTTGGTTCTTCATGGCATAGAAGAGTCAGAGCACAAAACAGACTGGGTCGATGTGAGCTTGAAGTGGGAGAGACCAAGTGGAGGTTCCATGTCCAAGGAGACCACACGGAGGGCCTGAGAGGGGCACTTGGCAGGTATGTGCAGGTGACACATGAAAAAGCCACATGAAGGAGGGCACACGGCAAGAGGTCATGTTGGAGAGGCCACGAGGAACAGCCAGTCTTCTTTGAACTCAAAGTGACAGAGGCCTCAGACCTATCCCTCTACAGAACTAGGTCCTGTGGACACCAGAGTGTGTCCACAAGAATTGCCATAAACTCTTTCCCAGGCCTTAATTGAGACTGTAACAGGCCAACGCAACCCATAGAGTGCATCCAGCCAGCCTACCCTGGCTACTGCTTAACAGGCTGGGTGGCCAGAAGTCCTGAGTGTGGTAACTCATCACCCAGTAATAGGTGCTTGATTCATCGAGAGAGGGCCTGCAGAGCGCTCTGCCTCAGACAGGCTGCTCTCTACTGTATATGTTTCCTTGCTCCCTTGTGGATTAATGTCATGTGAAGAACATGGGCTGGGTCCCCAGGCCTCTGAGGCAGTGTGCCAACTGTGTATGCACAGCACAGATATCTATTGTCACACAGTCTTCAGGTCAGAAGTCTGAGTTCAAATTGTGGACAGAGTTGGCCTTTGAGGGAAAACCCATCCCAGGCTCCACTCCTTGCTTATGATGGCCTGGCAGCAAGCAGCCACAGACAACACCCCAACCTTGTGTGGAAGACAGCCTCCCTGTGGGACAGTCCTAACATCTCCTCCGTAGGAACATGAGTCACGTTAGACGGGGAGCCACCTTAGAAACTTAGAATAAACTTTCCTGATTATATCTGAAAAAGCCCTGTCTCTGAGTGAGCAAGCGGGGTTAGGACTGCCACGTGATTTTAGGGAGGGACGCTTGACAGAAGCAAATACTTGGTTGCCGGCTTTGGGCTGAAATCCTGTGAGGGACTCTCTGTGCCTCTTGAAGGTTCCCCTGATCTTTGTCAAAGTGTTGTTCTGTTGTTTTTTGTGCCTTTTGCAAACTCTCTGTCTCCCCATCCCCTCCTCTCTCTTGAGTCTATTGCTCTCTTCCTTTTGCTACTGAAGCCATGTCTGTCCTTTCTTATTTATCTCCATGACATAATGATAGAACTTTAGCCCTGTTTTTCAAATGAAAACAGTCTTTTACAAGATATACTCTATTATACTGCAAATACTTGGATCCTTATATCTCAAACAATGTGCCAACAATTTGGATTTGGAGATATGACAGCTTTAGAGCAGCCCGGGGTCTAACCACAAAACCTTTTCGCTGTTCATAGCTGTAACAGTGACAGTAATTTCTGTAGGAAGCAGAGAAACTCTCTCCTGTTCTTGTTCCTGTTTCTTAACTACATGAAATGGTCCCATGAGAAACCCACAGAAACCAAAGCTATCCAACCCTCCCAATCACGGAACCCTCAGGTCCTTGCCTAGCAGGACACAGGCTGCTTCCTTTAGAGACAGCACTTGCAGGGGTCATAAGGTATATCACTTACTTTTCTGTTGCTGCCATAAATTGATTTTTCAGAATATTCTGTAACAGCAATAGGAAAAGATACTAAGGACACAAAGACAGAGCCTCTGTCTGAAATGATAAACCAGACAACGAAAGGGACCATTGGCCAATTAATTAATTTTTTTTTTTTTGTCTTTTCGAGACAGGGTCTCCTTGTAGCCCCAGCTGTCCTGGGACTAGCTCTGTAGACCAGACTGGCCTTGAACTCATAAAGATCTGCCTGCCTCTGCCTCCCAAGGGCTAGGATTAAAGGCGTGAGCCACCATGCCTGGCTCAGTAATTGTTTTATTCCCCAAGCACTGAGAAACGAGCAAAGAAAGCCCCTGTTGTCTTTGAATTTTTTTAAGCCTACAGCACCCGGTATTCCCAGGTGGCCTCCCATCTAAGTACTAACCACGCCCGACCCTGCTTAGCTTCCGAGATCAGACGAGATTGGGCGCGTTCAGGGTGGTATGGCAGTAGACTGTCTTTGAATCCTAATATAAGAGGAAAGTGGGTTTTGTTTGGTGGTGCATGCTCTGGGAAGGACATCAGAGCAGAGTAGGAAGCCCTGTTGGGAAGGAAGGAGGTTTTAAGGATGACTGAAAAAACCTTGTGGAGTTAAGACCTGGAGTCGGGGTGGTGTGGGAGATGGCCTGGGCACACCAGGGAGCCAGCGGGCTCCATGTAGTGTGAACGTGTCCCACAGCTCTGAGAAATAGCCAGAGGCAGGAGCCTGCGGAGAAAGCACTGGAGAGGAGCAGGAGGCAGAAGGAAGTAGCTATCTGAGCCACGTGGATCATTTAGGTTTTTGCTTTGTGCCTCCTCCACTGGAGCTTGTCTGGAGAGGGCTTTAGAACCATCGGATTCAAAGTGGCGGAGCTGCGTGGTGACCAGGAAGCTGAAGGACACTGGTGGACACTGCCACAACTTAGGAGTCAGGCACCAAAATTGCTGGCTGTGTGCTTTAGGGAAATTTGAGTCTGTAATCATGAACACATAAAGCCACGCATAGACATTAGACATACAAACAAACACGCATACACCTATATACAAATAAATCTGCACAAACATATACAAACATAAACACATACATAAACAAACATACATATACAGACACACACACATATATACATACACATACATACAGACACACCAAGACCCCCCCAGAAACACAGACACATATACATACATACTTATACATGTACACATACATACACATGCACACAGGCACACACATACATATACACACAGACACAAGCACACACATACAGATATAACATGTACATAAAGACACATATACACATACATATATCTATATACATACACAGAAATGCAGACACATAGACACACACATAGAGACATATGTGCATGCACATACACACAGACATATATAGGCATAGACACACACAGAGACATACATACAGACATATATACTCATAGACACACATGCATAGAGATATATATTGATACACATATACATACATGTATACACAGACACACAGTTATGCACACACATACAGAGATATACATACATATAGACACAGGCACACAGACAGACATAAATACACATAGACACACACATACATATACATATATATATATATATATATACACACTCACAGGCACAAGCACACATACACATACATACATAGACACACATATACACAAACACGCCTAGCGAGAGAGCACACACTGAGAAAGTGCCCTGGGCAGCACCTTGGTACCTGTGAGACATGCATGGATCAGGTCAGTCATGGCTCTGTTGTCTCAGTACAGCAGGAGCACAGCAGGACTGGAAAGATGGCTTGGTGGCTAAGAGCACTGGCTGCTCTTGCAGAGGACCAGGGTTTGAGTCCCAGCTGCCACATGGTGGCTAACGACCATCTGTGACTCCAGTTCTAGAGGATCTGATGCCCTCCTCTGACGTCCATGGGCCTTGCACAACACAAGTGCCCTTACATGCATGCAGGCAAAACCCTCTGTGGTGGTTTGAATGAGTGTCCCCCATAGGCTTTAAGTATTCAGACATTTGTCTCCAGTTGGTGGCACTGTTCTTGGAGGTCTTAGAAGGTGTGGCCGTGCTAGAGGAAGTATGTCACTGGGGGCAGGCTTAGTGAGTTTAACAAGCCGTGTGGTCTCCAGTCCCTCTCTCTCTGCTTCCTGTGCTCTTTGTGAGATGTGACCCTTGGTTTGCTGCTCCGGCTCCAGCCGCCATGCCTCCCGCACAATGGACTCTAATTCCCTGGAACCGTCAAACGTAAGTTCAAATAAACTCTTCCTTTTATAAGTTCCTGGTCATGGTGTTTTATCGCAGCAACAGAAAAGTGACTAATACACCCTCGAACACATAAAAGAAAAATAATAACAAAAAAGAGTTTCAGAACAATGGTAAGAAGCACAGCAACACACACCTGTGGCACAGCTGTCTGCTACCATTATCCAGTGTGGTGCACACCTGTGGCACAGCTGTCTCTCTGCTACTGTTATCCAGCGTGGTGCAGGGAATGTGATCTCACTACAGCTACACTTTCCTTCCACTGGCAGTGCAGGGGGATCTTTTCTTAACTGTGTCACTATAAGCCTGAGGCATGTCCTGTGATGTTGTGACAGCTGTGACATCATCAGGGGAGGCAATAGGATTTGTTTGTCCTATAATCATAGGGAACCAGTTTTATGCTTGTGGATTTTCATTGCTTAAATCATCATTGTGTTGGGTATGTGGCTGCATTTCCAGACCATAATACCATGGAGAAAGTATGGGAAGGAAGGAAGGAAGGAAGGAAGGAAGGAAGGAAGGAAGGAAGGAAGGAAGGGAAAGAAGGAGTGAAGGAAGGAAGGAAGGTTGGTGCACCTAAAAGAAAACGTTACTTTAGAATTTTCTAGAACACCAGATGAGCATTAACAATGGGGTTCATAGGAACCCAGCATGGCTCTGTATTCTGGATCCTTTCCCATAAAGCAGGATGAACTCTAAATGGCCGTCTCCATGTGGTTTTTCTGAATTGTCATGCAATACCTGGCAGAGGGACCTCAGGCCTTCAGTTTGGTTCTTGATTTCATACTTCCCATGATCCTCTTCTTTCCCAGAAAGATGTAAGCCCAATGAGCCTCATGGGGCAGGCAGGTTCCAGAAGCCACAGGGGGAGCTCCCAGGTAGACAGTCGAGGTAACCTGTGAGCTGGGGAGCTGCCTGAGGAAGTGTAACCAGGTCCTGGGTCTTGGAGAAAGTAGAGGCTTTCTGGACAGCAGTTGTTCTCATGAGCAATGCAGGCTGGCATGAGCTGGAATGTCGTGATCAGCTGAGACGGAGCCAGGGGGCTGAGAGCTGCGTGCCCAAAGGGTCACAGCAGAGGAGGCAATGCCTGAGTCCACAGGCCCGCCTTGCAGGCCACTGTTTGCTGGGGGAACCTCTGCTTGTGAAGGAGGTGGAGGAAGTGAGCAATGGGCTCTTCATGGGAGAATTCTGTCCAGGAGAGGCAGAAAGGGCCTCGGCGGGGCCTAAAGTCCATGGCTCAGGCCTCCTACTGATGTCATGATCAGCTGAGATGGAGCCAGGGGGCTGAGAGCTGCGTGCCTGAAGGGGAAGCGAGCAGTGGGCTCTTCATGGGAGAATTCTGTCCAGGAGAGGCAGAAAGGGCCTCGGCGGGGCCTAAAGTCCACGGCTCAGGCCTCCTACTGATGTGCAGCCACACACCTGGGGTGCTGACAGTGCAGGCCCTGATTCTACTTGCTCCTTTTCTGACTATCAGAATCTGCAGCAGACTCCATTAGTTCTGAGTCTGAAGTTCGCACTGGCATCTGGGGTGACAGGGCAGGGAGCCCTTCTCCAAGGAAACCAAGAAGCCCCATGCCCCTGATTCTGATGAGCACAGTCCACTGAAAGCATGGTGGCTCTGGATGAGAGGAGGGCCTGGTGTAGATGTAGAGGTGGCACCTTGGGTCCTTGGTAGAACCCTGAGTGGACTCAGCAGGGCCACTGCCTGTAAGCTTGGTTGGCTCTGGGTGAGGTAGGAATTTGGGACAGGTGTGTGTGTGTGTGTGTGTGTGTGTGTGTGTGTGTGAGCTGGGACTTACAGGCATCCCTGGAGGGAAAGCATTGTACGAGTGTAGACTGTGGGACCTGCTGACTCCCTCCTGGGATAAGCCACCCTTGCCACCCTCCCTGGGGCCCATTATCTGGACACTTTATGGAACAGATGCATCCAATGTGCACAATTCACATACTGCCCCCCCCATGTGTGAGAATTCCCCACAGGTCAAGTGGGTGCCCAGGCTGAGGGATCTGTGAACAGGGCTGTGAGCTAGCCTGGAGGCCATCACCATATGCCTCCGGGGAAAACTGAAAGGGTTGGTGGACACCGAAGGGCTCTGGGAAATAGTGGTGTTAACAGGGCAGAGGCTGCAGCCTGACTGTCAGGAAAGGGGCCTCCCATGCCTGTAACCCTGGGCAGTGGTTTTAGTTCCTCCTTCTTGGATTTAGTAGATTTTTCTTTTACCGACTTTTATGTGTGTATGGTATGCATGAGTGTGTATATATGTAGATTTGCATGTGTGTGGGTGCTTGTGTATGTTTGCATGTGTGTGTGGGGGTATGTGGAAGCCCCCAGGTCAGTGTCAGGAATTATTCATTCTTAATGGTGCTTCCCATCTTTTAAAAAATATTTTATTTTGCTGATATCAGAGCTCTCCTGTATTAATATATTTTGCTTAAGTGCATAGCTTAAGGAGACTTTAGTATTATATTTGGTTCTGAATAGAGAATAATCCTTTTCACTGTTCCTATGTCTATTAGTCAATTAAAGAAGGCGGTTTTACCGGTTTTATAAGAGATTACCTCTATGACAGTTGGCTCCAATTTATAGTTAGAGAACGACCTCATCATCATATTCCTCCTTGTTCTACGAAGGAGAGGTAAGAAAATCTCTCATATTAAAACTTTGCGGCACCTAGAAGGTAAGTTTCATTAGGACTCATTATAAATAGTTGTTACAAGTAGGATCCACAGAGGGGTTTGAATGCCTGTAGCAGTCTGATGTTTTTCTTCCCTATTCATGTTCAGACGGGCCAGACCTTCTGCTGGCATCTTCCTGTACATCCTACACAATCAAAGCTGTGTCTTATTCTTTCTCAGCCATTTAGTTGGTGACATTTTGACCTGTGGGAACATTACAAATCTTTTCCGTAGTTATCTTTAAGATTTGAATGGATTATTCTACCAAGGAGATGTTGGCCAGGGGATCCAAGCCCCCACAAAAGGTAAAGGCTCCTTGCCTCTAAACTGGGATACCTGCAAGAAGAGAGGCAATAAGGCCCTGCTGTTGAAGACCTGATGTAAGCATGGGAAAGACGTATTGAGACCGCACTTGCAAGTGTACAGTTGGTCTCTGGGATACCAGAGAGTGTTACCAAAGGCCACTAAACCAATAAAGCAAAATATAGGTCTCCTTGAGTCAAGCAAGACTCCTCCGTCAGCACCAGCTACACCTCACCTGCCTGGAAATACTGTGCAGCAGAGGCAGCCATATGCCTGTATATCCCAAATCTAATTGGCTATTAGCTCTCTCCTTGGAGAAATAACCCATGACTGATGCCACAAGCTTACATCCTCTAGCGGTTAGGAGATGTTATAAGCCACAGTAAGACCCTGTCATATATTACAGAAAAAAATGTAATCATAGATTAATGTACCATCCAAATATCTGTGTCTATACCAAAGTAACCTACCATAACAATTAGTACTGTTTAAATACCTATATATCTAATTGCCTGTGCTTCATTAGTAGGACTGAAAGGTTATTCTTGGACAAACTGTCAGCCCATTAAAGAAAACAGCCAGAATTGACCAGAGTCCAAAATGACAGCTCCAGAGAAAGTAGACTGTTTTGCTTCTTGTCCACCCGTGCCCCTTTTCTAAGCCTAGGGAACAATCTGTGGAAGAGGGGGCGTGGTAGAATGTAAGGGCTGCAATTGGGGTGAATGGTGAAACTACAGCAATATAGACTGGACACTTATTTGATCAACTTGATTGAACATACAAGCCCCCCAGCTGGATGGTGGAACCCTTGGGCTGTGTGGGTTTGGGCAAAACTGCTTGCAAATTGGTTTTACGTGAAGAATGCTTGTACTCATAAATTATTACTTATTGTTAAAAAATGAAAAAAAAATAAAAAAGTAACAGAAAAAAATTTTTATTTTTATTGTATGTGTATGAGTGTATTGCCTTCTTGTATGTAAGTGCATCCATGTCATGTAATGCCTGTGGAGGTCAGAAGAGGGCGTCAGATCCCCTAAAACAAGAGTTACAGATCATTGTTAAGATACCGTGTGGGTGCTGGGAACTGAACCCAGGTCCTCTGCTAGAGCAGCCAGTGCTCTTAACCACTGAGACATCTCCCCAGTCCAGCTCCTTCTATTTTATTTATTGAGCCAGGGCCTCTCAATCAAATCCAGAGCTCACCGATTTAGCAAGTCTCACTAGCCAGCTTGATCTGTAGATCCCCCATCTCTGCCTTCCCATCTGCTATGCCCACCTGACATTTAAGTGTGCTGTGGGGATCTGAACTCTGGACCTCCCACTTGCAAGTCAAGCCTGTTAACTGTGGAGCCCTCTCCCCAGCCCCTGGTGTTGACATCCTTTAAGGCTCTTCAGGCACTGGCTCAACTTTATGCCTCTGACCATGACCGTGTCACCACGGGGGTGTTCTCAGCTGCCTTCCGCCACACTCGTCCACACAGCCACACTCATCCTCACAGCCTTGACATCTGCCCTGTTGCTGCTGGCTCTCCTGCTCCCCCTGTGGCCACTGCTGTCCCCTGACCTCATGGACCCTGATGCCACGGAGGACAAAAGTGCCTGCGATGTGGACATCTCCTTCTTTGGCCAGCGCGGGGCTCCTCAAACACCAGACCCTCCGCCACCTCCAGAGCATCTCATCTAGGGCCAAGGCAGTGCAGACCCTCAGGTCAAGGCTTCTTCAGCTGTTAACCTTGTTCTCAAAGTCCCACCCTGAGGCTGCCAGCCAGATGTCCTTAACCAACCAACTGTGGCGTTTAAAAGTTTCAGGGACACAGCAAGTGCTTAATAATTGTTTGGATAGAGTGTGGCACCTACTCTCAACCCTCCTGGGCCTTCTAGGGTAGCCCCAAGAGATGTCCCCCTCCCAGCCTCTTGTCTATAAACTGGAACATCCCGGCAATGATAGCTTTGTAAAGGGCTCCTATTCTGTGACAACTTGAAGAAGCAGCAGCGAGCCGATGGGGTGGAATGGAGCACAAACATTTTGGCAGGCAGAGATTAAGCAAGAGCAGTGTTTGGGGACGACGTCTCTTGTCTGTGCTCACTGCTCTACAAATAAGTCAAAATGTGACAAGATAGGGGCTCTCTCAGGACTACTAAGCGTGCAGTCTCCGGCTCCTCCCTTGGCTCTTCTCGGCTCTGGGCTATCCCCAACAGGTTGTCCTTGGCTTTCTGCTGTCCATCCTGATGCCCACTTGGCCATTCCTTCATTAAATTACAAATTCCCCGTTGCTCCCCAATGCAATTATCTAGTACTCCATAGCTCCCTGGCCCTGGATCCATTTGCACAGACTCATATCATGAAGGCTGTGCTTCTTTAATTAATTTTCCCTGGCTGGGTTCCCATTCTCGTTTCACCCTTGGAAGTACAAACTCAAAACGGGGCCCAGTGTGTCCCGTAGGCTTCCTGCCCTGGTCACTGGTCCTTTTCTGAGCAGCCTGTGTTGCATCCAGATGACAGCAACTCTTCTTCTCTGTCCTCAGGCAGTGGCTCTGCCTTGTCTGAAACCCTCAGGTCTGGGGATAATGAGGTCTTGCTAAAAGATGTCCATTGCCCCTTTGCTGGCGTTCAGCTCTTGAGCCCCCAGGTCATCTGCTTCTGTTCTGCAGTAGCCCTGTCTATCCTCTGCAGCTCCCACTGTGACTGCTCTTTGAATCTCCATCTGCTCAGCTCCGAGAGGGCTGGAGTGGCTGTCTGGCTAAGAGACAGAATCCACAATATCTGTCAGTCACAGCACAATAGAGGGATGTTCCAACCTGGTACTCATAATCCAAATGAATGGTCTAACCTGGTGTCCATTTACATGGGAAATGGGAATCGCGATATGAACTGAGGATGTTATCACCAGGCATGGGAAGCTAGGTGGTCCGGCAGCCTCTTCACAGACAGCAGGGTGGAGATCCTGGCTAGGGAGGTGGGTTAGACACAACCTGGGGCAGGGTAGACCTTAGATGCAGAGCCTCGGGTTCTCTGGGTGCTCTCCACCCTGTGCACTGAGAAGGTCCTCTTGGGACCCTGTGTGTCCCTCTCTTTCATTTCCCTGGATCTCCACAGCACCCTGGAGAGAGTGATTTCTCTCCCTCCCTCCCTCCCCCCTCCCACAGAAGCAACTCCAAGCTTAAAAAGCTAATGTGTCCATTGTCTTCCCAACATCCCTCAGATAGGGAAGAAAAAGAAATGAGATTTAGCTCAAGTATCCAGGATCCAGTAGGAGGTGTACCTGGGGCATGCAGGGAACCCCAGATGGTCCAAATGTGCAGCACAAAGGGACCCCAGGCAGCTATCAGGAAGCATGTGGAGAGTTCGCAGAGGGTGGGATGGCTGTAGATTGAACTTGCATATAGGGAAGGAGACTCCTTTCCTGCCCCCAGAGAGCATGCTGTCTAGCCTGGAGTTGGGCAGGGAAGAGCAATCAGGATCTAGAGATGTGCGATACACACTTACACTCATACATATGCATAAACACACATACACACATAAACATACACATATACACTCATATACAACACATACATATACACACATTTACATCACACACATATACCCCATACATGCACATACACACATAACACGTAGACACACATGCACATACACATATACACAGAAAAACAGACACACATGCACACATACATCTGCGCATGCGCGCACACACACACACACACACACACACACACGCACACACACAGAGGACAATCACAAAGTCTCCAGGAGGCAGGCCAGCAAAGGCTCAGCCACACCCGTTAGGCTGGTGCATCCGCAAGGGGACACGGACCCCGAGGGAGGGTGACCCGGCATCCCTGTGCAAGTGGAGGAGGTGACCTTGTGCTTGTGATGAGCAACACATGAAACATGAAGTGGACTCAAGGCTCTGCAGCCTCATTGACAGGATCGGAGGTCGCCATCTCTTCTCTCCCTGATGGATTTTAAAGTTCACGGAACTCCTCCCACCCACCCTGGCTCCTCCCCGGTCCAAGACCTGTGAGCCAGTCACTGAGTATTCTTCACTCTCATTGCATTGACAAAAAGGCAATAAAAATGCACACAGAGAACTCAGCTGGATCAATCTATTTCCATTCTCCCGACACTGTCATGGTAGTGGCTAAGTCGGAGACGACCGGCAATGTGATTTCCATGGCGAGAAGTGGCGTGATGCTGGGTATAAATTATCCTTAAATGTCACATGATAATGAGGCCTCATCTCCAGCCATTTATCTCTCCCTTTTACTTGCAAACACTCCCAGCTGGCAATCAAGCAAGGCAGCCTTCACGACACAGACTTTATGGCATGAAAAATGGCCCCCCAAATTTATGGGTCCATCTGACATCTTGGTGAGAACTCTATATTTAAAGAACTTCCTTCCCAGGAGTTCAAATTAAGAAGGTAGGTCTGGGAAGAGTGCAGGGAACTGGCTCCGAATGAGCAAGCTGGGTGCAGGGTGCACACAGGCTTCCTGAGGCTTGACCTCTGTTGCTGGGGATGCTGTCCAGGCTAGCCTTACAGAGGGGAGGCCAGCAGCCAAGGATCCCAGCTGCAGAATGGTGGTGACTGAATTCCACTGCAGAGCAGAGACCTGGGCCACCCGCTCCAGCCCGAATATGTGACAATTGTCTAGGGGACATTGCCTGACTCCCCACAGGGACTACAGGGGAGCAGCTACCAGGGGACTAGGGACATGCACCCAGCTAAGCTGAAACAAAGGGGAGTGGCCACCCAGACCTCAACTCAGGCTTGGGCCACTGGTCTGTACACACTGGCTCATTCCAGAGGTGGCCAGGCAGGCAGGTCCAGCTGGTAGCTGCCACACAGATCACAGCTCTGTCTTGGTTGGAACCTTCCAACCCTGACTTGGCCTCTTTGCTCATGCTAACCTTCCAACAATGGCTGTCTTTTTGTCATACACACAGATCTGCCTCCTTCTCCAGGCCCAGCTTCCTGAGGGCTAGATGACAGGGAGCAAAGAGTGGACATCTTACCTTCATCAAATCCATCAAGCGCTCTTTGCTGGGGCCGCGGACTTCCAAGGAACAGAACTAGACTCTGGATGTTTGCCTGAACTTTGCTTTCCCCCAATGCAGTCTGTTCTGTACCCCTTAGGAAAGTGGGTTCTGGAAGGTTCTGTGCCCTTCTAGACACAGCAGGACATTTACCCCAGGCTTAGTAGCTTCTTCTACGGAGTATGCCAAGGGACACTGGCTCTCTGGGAAGGTCTGCTGGACTCACAAGTCTCCTGAGTCAGGGTGATAATGGCAACACAAATTGAAATCACCATTCAGTCTCTTGCTGGGAATTCAGCACACAGAAGGCTGTCTGGAAGTGAATTAGCTGTCCACCGAGAAATCAAAAACCTCGGGCTCCACAAAGTGAGAAGAAAAGCTTGACCTTTTGAGGACAATTTTCTCCCTCTCCTCAGGAGCCCTCTCATGAGTAAGGTTTAAACAGCAGTGTGAATCTCCCCAGGCTGCTCTCCCAAGGGCCCTTCCATCCTGAGCTTGAGACGTCTTCATCCGTGAGAAGCTTCTCTCCTATTTCCGTGTCCCTCCCCCTTTGCCTTGCTCTCCTCTCCTCCTGACATTCCCCAAGGTCCTGTTTCTCCTCCTGGGCCTGGCTGGAATCAGGGTGGCCACTGAGCAGGCACGGGAGATGGTGACAAACTGGTGAAGCATGTTCATCAAAGATGGTGGCAGGCTGAGATCAGGGCAGACCCTGGAGAGTGGACTGGCTAAGATAAGTGTGGCCATTGGAGATAGGAATGGGCTGAGATCAGGGTGGTCAGAGGGGGAACAGACACCTTCTCAAGTCCCGCTTACAGTGACTCCGCACACCTGCCTTGGCTGAATCAGAGGAAATGCAGTGGGAGGCTTACTGTGCATTTATTAATTCACCCATTATTCAGCCGGTGTCTGTTGAGGACCTACTGTGTGTCGCGTCCTAGATTGACAAAGGGCCAAAGCACACCACAGCAAAGATGTGGTGGAATGAGTGGATTCCTGAGAGGGACCGAGGGGAAAGAAGCAAGCTCTGGGACCAGGTTCCACCCTGTCCCCACCTCTCTCTGTCCCCTGGGAAGTTCAGGCAGCTAGAGTTGAACAGGAGTCCCTGAGGATGGAGTTTACTGAGAAAGGCCCTGCATCCCTGCTAGCCTTGCCAGTGTCCTGTTGGTCAGATACAGTTCTGAGTGACTCCTGGTGCTATGGGGTGAGGTTTCTTAGTTTTTGTATCTAGAGGGGAAAACAATTCATATTAGAAACACAGACAGTCCCGGCAGAAGTGTATTTAGCAAAGTGTTAACTTTGTATTTAGCAAAGTGTTAACTTTGAAGAGAGATTGATGGGAAACATTCTAATTAGTTTTGATTTGTTAATTGTGAAGGCCCTTTTATAAATATTTTCAAGTGCCTGGTATATTTTGTGGGATAGGGGACCCTTTACTTCTTAAAAATCGTAGTGAGCCAGGATTTTCTCTTAGGGTATGTCTTCCCATGATCCTCTAGAAAAGTCCACAGAGGATGTCAAAACCACGATGTATGACATTTTATGACACCGGGTGTTTGGGGACTGTAGACCTTTCCTTAGCCCACGTGTGGAAGAACGCTTGTTGCCTGAGTGCCTGATAGTGTGAACAGCCTAACTACAGCTTTAAGGCTGTTTTACCACAAATGGACATTCTGGCCACCAGGAGACACAGACACGAAGATCTCTGAAGTTTCCCTGGTGACCACACAGCCTTAGCCACCTGCTGTAAATAGCGCATTGTGTTCGCCCTTTCAGTTAAACAGACTCTATCTGACTCGGCCCCGGCCCAATAACCAAGAAGAACCCAACTGGGCCCAAGCACTGCCCCTATGTGGCTGCGCACTTAACTTAGTATCTTCTCACTGCTGTAAGGACCTGCCACCAGCATCCCTTCGAATAGAACCCATGTGTGATCGTCATGGAGTTCTGGGCTCAACACTCTGAAATGGGTCTCACTGGCCAGAGTCGAGGTTTGGAAGGGCTTCCGTCCACCAGGAGGCTTTGGGAAGATGTCAAGGTCTGAATGCTTGTATGAAGGTATACATGTTGAACCCAGGCCCTAGGGACTGGTATTGAGAAGCAGAGTCTTTGAGAAGTGATTAAGTCATGAAAGTAGGGTCCTTATGAGACAATGCCTGTCCTAGTCAGCTTTTCTGTCACTGAGAATAAACATTCAGACCAGAAGCAACTTGGGGAGGAGAGGGTTTGTTTGGCTTCCAGGTTATAGTCTATCACTGAGGGAAGCCAAGCCAAGGCAGGAACCTGGAAGCAGGAACTGAAGCAGAGATCATTAGGAATGCTGCTTCCTGGCCTGCTTCCCCTGGCTTGCTCAGCTGACACCCAGATTAGAGACTGCCCTCTGCCTCCCTCTGACAAGGACTCCCATGATTGAATGGGCCCACCTGGAAAGCCCAGGACGCTCTCTCCTGTGAGCGTCTGTACTGATGTCTGCAAATCCCTTTGTCATTTTACACTGTACATTGACAGGTGGTAGAGGTGAGGATGTGAACCTCTCTTGGGGATAAGGATCTGTCTGCTTCATTCAGCTACTTTGCTGGGATCCTCTCCTCATCCCAGGTCCTCTGGGGTTCCCACTTTCTTGTCCATCGCTACTGCTGGACTTCACATCCATACATGGTGAGGACCATGGATGTGGGTGGAGCCTCAATCAGCAGCTGAGAGAATAGAACCTCTGTAAGCCTCAGTTTACCCATCTGTGTCCTGGTAGTAACAGCAACACCCCTCAGGCTAAGACTTGCTGTGACTGAATCCAATAGATAGAACTGGTGCTATGTTCAGAGGGTGGTTGACTGTATATGTATATGTTAATGATTTCCCCAGTTCTGACTGGATGGATGGCAGAAAAGTGTCATGTGCACTGGCTGGAGCAGGACTTCCAAAGTCAACCAGGAGCTGGGGCAGTGCCGAGGGCCACACTTGTTTCTACAGCAAAAATAATCCCCAAGGAGCCCTCTGCAAATGTGTATTCAAATTTCCTGTTCAAATGTCCATTACAGAACATGTTGAGGTCATCTCCCTGTGCTGCTAGCCCAACTGCCCCGAGTTCTGTGACCATCTAACACCGTGGAGCTTCTGGGACCATGGCCTCCCATCCTCTCCTCTGGCTCAGGAAGGCAGGAAATGGCCGATGGGCTCCTGACTGACTGTGCTGACAACAGTTAGGTACCTTGAAAACCTGGTCAATTTGCCAGCCACTGTCCTCAGCTCACATGGGGGAGACCATGAGACTGAACACGCATGGATCACCTTGTCTTGTCACTGAGCAAGTGTCTTATTTGCTGGTGCAGTGTTGAGTGGTCAGCAACTCTCTATCGACAGTCAAAGACAAGACTAGCCACACACCAGGACCACTTATCTTCCAAGTACCAAGCCAGTTCCTAGTGCTCTCAATCTGAGGCATGCTTGGATTCCCGGCCTCCTCGGTTCCCTGGGGACTGGGCAGGCCCTGGGATCCTGTGTAGGAGGTAACTTGAAACCAAATTCTGCTACTTCCTCTTCTAAAACAGGAAGTCCATATGTACCCCCCTTTTTTATTTACTAATTATTTTTTATGTGTATAAGTGTACTGTCTGCATGTAGGTTGGTGCACCTGTGTTGTGCAGTGCCGAAGAGGTCAGAAGAGGGTGTTGGATTCCCCTGGAACTGGAGTTAAAGATGGTTTTTAGCCACCATGTGGGTGCTTGGAATCGAACCAGGGTCCTCTATAAGAGCAGTCTGTGCTCTTAACTGCTGAGCCATCTCTCCAGCCCCCCCATATGTACCCCCTTCTGACACAGGAAGTCCACATGCACACCCCCTCCTGATACAAGAAGTCCATGTTCAGAACAAAGCCTTTGGCTCCTTCATTAGGAATCAAGACTAAACCAAGTAATCTGTACTGGGACAGGAACAGGAGGTGTGTCTATGGAGGGAGGCAGGGTGGTTGGCAGATGTAAGAGAAAGATGAGGGGCTGGAGAGATAGCCTAGCAGTTAAGAGCGCCGACCGCTCTTGCAGAGGACCCGGGTTTGATCCCCAGCACCCACATGGCGGCCAAGAACCATCTGAAACTCCAATTCCAGGAGAACTCCAGTTCCAGGGGAGTCCAACACCCTCTTCTGACCTCCGCGGCATTGCATGACATGGGTGCACAGACCTGCATGCAGACAATACATTCATACACATACGGAAATAAATAAAATTTAAAAAAAAAAGAGCAAGATGAATGAAGAGGCTTCAGCAGGGAGAGGAATATCCCACAGACAGTACCCAGCAGTGGACAGGGCATAAACTCCTGGCCTGGGGGGGTTGGAGGGGCTGAGTCACACCCTCCTGCAGCTTGGACACCTGTGGACCCCTGAGATTCATTAAGGGCTCTGCTTCTCCCAGGTTTCTGACTGTGCTTTTGTTCAAGTGGAACTTGATGAAGAAAAGGACAAGGGAGTTTTGTAGGGGAGGATAGAGATGGAAGGAGGGAGGGAGAGAGGGAGGGAGGGACAATAGTTAATGGAATGCTTTTTGTGTAAAACCACAGGAGGCATGGTCAACCCCATTTCACAGGAGGGAAACTGAGGCAGGCAGATGAATTGACATAACCAGTAATTAAAGTACTGAGAAGTGATAACTGAGCCTTTGACCCTACCAAGGCTTCATTATAAAATGAAGATCGATCTTTTTTTTTCAAGTAACATTTGTATTCGCTCAGCACTGTGGGATCACTTGAACTTCTGCAGAGGCTGGGGATGCCGGGCCTGCTCTGCAGCCCTCTGGGAGCTGGCCCTGCATGTGCAGGCCTTTCCCTCTGCTCTTGGAGAACGCCATGGGGCTTCTCTGGCCGGAAGGATGCCGGGCTCACCCTGTCCTGCTGGTCAGTCCTGGCTTGTCCCTCTGGGAGCTGGCCCTGCATGTGCAGGCCCTCTCCCTCTGCTCTTGGAGAACGCCATGGGGCTTCTTTGGCCGGAAGGAGGCCGGGCTCACCCTGTCCTGCTGGTCAGTCCTGGCTTGTCCCTCTGGGAGCTGGCCCTGCATGTACAGGCCTTTCCCTCTGCTCTTGGAGAACGCCATGGTGCTTCTCTGGCCGGAAGGAGGCCGGGCTCACCCTGTCCTGCTGGTGAGTCCTGGCTTGTCCCTCTGGGAGCTGGCCCTGCATGTGCAGGCCTTTCCCTCTGCTCTTGGAGAACGCCATGGTGCTTCTCTGGCCGGAAGGATGCCGGGCTCACCCTGTCCTGTTGGTCAGTCCTGGCTTGTCCCTTCCTGCCTGGTTTTATAAATCAGGGATGACGACGGTAGTGACTAGATCCTGGGGTGCAGGGGCAGGGGAGGCCCGCCCTTCCCAACCTCCTGTTCCCATGCAGGTCCTCTCCAAACGGGGGTCCCAACCTCCTCCTGTTGATGAAGCTTTTCCTGCAATAAATGGTCTGGTTAATAAGGGATTTTTTTTCAAGGTCAGCAGCAAGAGGACATGTCAGTCCATTTTGTGTGGATAATGAAAACCCCAAACAAATAACTTGTATATGATGCTTTAGAGATTTATTAGGCTCATGGTTTGGGAAGCTGAAGGTCCAGGACTTGTGGCACCATCAGCCCAGCACCTAGGGAGACTCCCTGGTGGAGACCCAGGAAAAAAAGCACTGTCCTGTAAAAGGGACCCTATGGTAGACGAGTAGCCAGCACTGAGGAAGATCCATGGTTATTTCGAGTCACAGTCCTTGAGGACCCCAGCTCTCTAGCAAACCTCCCCTTCCTTGGGCCCCCGTCCACTGGGCCCACTCAGGCTCCCTTTCCATCCTGAATTTACATTTGGTAGAATCCCAGCCCACCTGTCCATCTATCTCTTGCTGGTCCTGAACCCTGAGGAAGGAAACATCGATTTGAGGAGCCAGCTGGGGTGCTTTGGCACACAGGGGTGTGGTTACTTGTGGTGAGAGGCACTATTTTGCAGCCTTGGAGCCAGCCTGGTTCCAGTGGCAGGTGAGAAACCCAGAGGTACTGATCCTTTATGTACATGATCTTCCTAGAAGTTGGTGTCTGGGTTTGCCAAAGAGATCGATAAAGCCGGAGGAAGAAGCAGACCGGCCTCCAGAAGCCATTGTTTCCACCCCTCCCCATTGGTTTCAATCCTAAGGACACAGGGCACCACTGGCTGCTGGGTGGTCAGGTCTTGCCTGTTAATGGGCACAAGGAGTTGGCCTCAGACCCCTTCAGCATAACCAGAGCCCTGGAGTGAAGCAAGGCTGGGAAGGAACTGGGACCAATATGCAAATAAGGCTGTCAGGAGATGTCACAGCTAAGGTTTCCAGGGTTGTGACAGGGAGACAGAGTGCTTACAGGACTTGCCATGCGTGTCTCCTGTGGCATCCTCCCTGGAGCCATGCTGGGCTCAGGGGAATAAATATATTTGTTTTTCTCCAAGCCTGCCTACACCATTTTATAAGTGAGCACTGGTTCAACTGGTGTCCGGAGTTTGGCCCCTGGGGTGGGGCTTTCTTGGACAGACTGAGTGCTGGGTGCTAAATCAATCCAGAGAGGTACTAATTCAGCATTGAGGGAGCAGGTTCCCCTGGTGAGTCACTTGTAGAATAGCCTGCCAGGTCCTACCACACCTGGAAAGGTATTTTGATCTACGTAAATCGACCTATGTAGGGGAAGCCAGCATGAGTATGTGCTGGTCACCATGGAGAGCTTATGTACAGAGACCCAGAAGTCATCTACCTTGATCACGAAACCCACAGGCAGTGGCCAGAGCACGTGGGGAGACCCAGGGAAGGTCCTCTCGGGTGTGGATGTGGGTTATGTACCTGAGTTTCAAGCTGATCAGCTTCGAAGTGTGAGTCATCAGCTCTACTGACACCGCCCAGCTCAGATCCGGCCCCTCCCGCTGCCCCTTCACAGCACACTGGGCCAATCCATTGCCAGTTCAGATGCTTTATGAAGATCGTCCACTCTGTGGGATTTAGGATCAGGATCGCCTAGGAGACACTCTTCTGGGAGTGTCTGTGAGGGTGTTTCCAGAGATATTTGACTGAGGAGGGAAGACTCGCCCCGCATGCAGAAGGCTGGGGGGACCAGATGTCTCGACTAAATGCAAGGGGAAAGTTGAGCAGCAGCACCTACCTCTGCATCCTGACTCAGATGCCATGTGACCAGCCACCTCTGGCGGCGGCCCCGTCCCCACCATGAGGGACTATCCCTATGAACTGTGAACCATTCCATCCATTGGTTGCTTTGGTCATGTATCTAGTAGCTAAGACACAATACTACCCCTATGAGGTCCCCAAGGACTCCAGAGCCATAGTTTGTGATGTCGGCATCCTCTAAGTTAGACGTACCATGTTCACTACGGATAGACATGTAGGCTAATGACACAGAGCATCAAATCCATGTGCCCTTCCAGGGCTGAAGCCCTCCATGGCCTGTGCCTTCCTGATCACTGGTCTCTGCTTCCTGTTTCCAGCTACCTACATCTTATGTCAACCTGGATAACGAGGTCCGGCCAAGCTCGGCACCAGGACAGACTCCTGAGAGGGTGGGGGAGAACAGTGCTCCTCCTTCACTCTCCATCCCTCATCACAGGCCCCATTCTCAGGGAGCATCGAAGGACAATTTCTTAGTAATGATCTGCCGTCCCTTGGGATGGATCTCCAGACAATGCTAACGACGCTAATGACAGCAGTCATAATCATAACACAGGCGTTTAAAGGACGTTGAGAAGCATGTCCGGGTGCTCAGCCGCCATAATCATCTGCGATTCGTCCTGGCACACATGCTTCCCCAAGTGGCTCTCATGGGGGCCTTGCCATTGTTTCTAGACAGCTGAAATTGCCTGATCATCAGAGGTTTTATCTTGCCCCTTTGCTCTGATCTTATTGTCCATTATTAAGAGAGTCAAAATCATTAACTAAATGGTGTGTGAGAAAGTCAAAATAGAACCTAAAGGTCAGTCTGCTCTCGAAAAATCCTGCATCCCCCAGTCTGGGTGTAAGTGGGCTAACTGACTCCGCCTGTCCTGACACTTCCACCCACATGCAGACATGCACGTGTGCCCCTGTGCACATATCTGCCTGCACATATACATCCACACACATGTCCCTGTACAAACATGCCCCGACATATGCATGCACATTAACAAATATGTCCATCCCCATGTATGTCCATGAATACACATGCCCTGAGATGCTCATACACACACATATCCACACAGTTCATGTGTACACCCCTGAACACACATGCCCCTGACATGCACACAAGTCCACATATACATATTCCCTGACATACACACACAATATGTATACACATGCCCCTGACATACACACATGTCCATGTATACATATTCCCTGACATATACACATACCCACACACAATGTATATACACATGTATACACTTGCCCATGCACATGCATGTCCCTGGCACACTCATATACATGTCCACATATGCATGTTCACATACATGCATCTCCCTGACATGTTCGCACACATGCCCATGAGCTCACCTGTCCCCCCACATGTACTTGCATGCACTTGCATGCACTGACACACACACATTTGTCCATATACATGTCCTTGTACATAGGTGCCCACCCATGTACACATAGACCCATGACATATTCACATGCCTCCACATACACATGTCCACACACATGCTGCTGACAAATACACATGTCCATGTACATGCATGCCCCATGATCAATGCTTAACACACATGTCTATGCAGTCACCTCCTCATGTACACATGTGCCTGTGCACACATGTGCCCCTGACACACTCACACATATGTCCACACATATGCTACTGATATATACATGTGTCTGCACACCACTATGCAGATGAATGCCCCTGAATACATGTCCATACAGACATGTCCATGCACATATATGCTCCTGACATATTCACACGTATGTCTGCACACACATGCACATACATGCCCCCAACATACCATGTGCACCTGTGTACATACAGAATACCATCAGGTCCTCACAAGTGTCCATACACATACATGTATGCATAGGCACACTCATGTGTATCTACCTGCACACACACCCACTCATACATATGACCTCCACATGCACATGTTTACATGTACACATGTGCTCCACATACATAGCTCCACACACATATATCACTGGGTACTGCCCAGTGAGCTGCTGCTATGCTGTGAGACCTGGGTGGTGGAGTCTCCTGATCTCTGACCTCAGAGCCATGGGATCACTTCTTCTCATGGGCAGGTTGTCTTTGCAGGAGAATCTATCACTTGAAGCAAAGTGCCCATGAGAAGGGGCATCCCCAGGAGACAAAATGTGGGGTTTTACACATATGAGTGCTTGCCTGCATGTATGTATGTATGTATGTATGTATGTATGTATGTATGTATGTGCGCCGTGTGTGCAGACTTCCTGAAGAAGCCAGAAGGGTGCCATGGGACCCCCTGGAGCCAGAGCTGCAGGCGATTGTTAGTCTCCTTGTGGGAACTGGAGCAGAACCCGGGTCCTCTGCAAGAGCTGCCAGTGCTCTTAACCACAGCAATCTTTCCAGCCTCAATATTTGGAGTTTTGGAGTTGGGCTTTTTTAATGTGTATTGCCTGCATGTATGTAAGTGCACCCATGTCATGCAATGCCCACAGAGGAGAAGAGGGCGTTGAATCCCCTGGAACTGGAGTTAGGACAGTTTTGGGTCACCATATGGGTGTGTTGAGAATCAAACCCAGGTCCTCTGCAAGAGCAGTCAGTGCTCTTAACCGCTGAGCCATCTCTCCAGCCCCAAGATTCGGAGGTGTAAACCATCTTCTTAGATGACGGGTGCTGCAAAGGCCAATAGCACTCAGGTGACCCAGGTAGACACTGCCTGCCCTGGACAGTGAGGCAGTCCGCCTCCCTGAGACACATCGCAAGCTGTCTCATTGTGGCCATTGCTCTCAGTGAGAGGACCTTCCGGTCTGTGTCCTAACCACTGAGATTAATGGCACAAGAAGACACTGTCAGCAAGTACTGAAGACTTTACTGGTCTGGATCTACCTAGTGGGTATTTATGGAGGAACACTCTCGGGAAGTCAATTAAACCCTTCCAGTGGTTGGCACATAATGATTTAAAAGCCACGAGAGTCTTAGAAAAGCAACTTTTAACAGGTCTAAGTGCTTAGGAATTTTCTGACAATATAGTTGTCATCCCATGAATATGAACACTCCCTAAACAGAGATCCATTACAATGTGCAACAAAGCCTTCCATCCCAGGAGCTTGCACGAGGGCAGAGCGGCAGGGCCCAAGTGAGATTGATGTCACCTGTGGGGAAGCCAGGACAGCAGTGTGGTCACACGGCATGGCTTAGAGTAAACCACTGGACCTTCTCTCACTTTCCACGGACTCAAGTCAACGACCACTCTGTAGGTCCCTACTGTGTGCTTGAGAGGCAGAGCTTGTTGGTTCTGAGTGTAAGCCCTGGAGCCAGTCTGTCGTGGTGGTGCTTGCGTCACAGCCCTGTCTGTCGTGGTGGTGCTTGTGTCACAGCCCTGTCTGTCATGGTGGTGCCTGCGTCACAGCCCTGTCTGTTGTGGTGGTGGTGTCTGCATCACAGCCCTGTCTGTTGTGGTGGTGCCTGCGTCACAGCCCTGTCTCTGTCGGTGGTGGTGCTTGTGTCACAGCCCTGTCTGTCGTGGTGGTGCCTGCATCACAGCCCTGTCTGTTGTGGTGGTGGTGTCTGCGTCACAGCACTGTCTGTCATGGTGGTGCCTGCATCACAGCCCTGTTGCTTTTCTGACACTGGGTGGAACGATGGTTCATCTTTTCAGCTCAGAGGGATTGAAAACTGGCTAGGAGATTGGTAAAGCCCACATCTAGCTATGTCTGGGGGGCAGGGGCTCCAGTGACAGACAGGTCCCCAGGGCTCTGACTGAATGCAGAGATTAATTCCTTGATTGATCCATGATATGGATATCATGGCTTCCTGGCTGCTCCTGGCTTCCTGCTTCCTGTGTCCTGTGCTGTTCCTCCCCATCCTTCTCAGCAGGATGAGCTGGACTCCTCTGATACCATGTGCTGAAATAAGTTCTTTCTCCCTTCAGCTGCCTGTCTGCTACATTTTATGGAATCCCCCACTAGCTGAGTTTATTCATCTGTGTTGATGACAGAACTTGGAGTTGAAGCCTTGCCAGGTCAACATGGGCCCACGGGTATAGTGCTCCTTTCAGGAAGAAACAGCCATAAGGACAAAGTGGCCAAAGACCTGCTTCATCACCAGAGACTGGAACCTGACGCTTTGACAAACCTGGATGAAGAAGCCCTCTGGGTGACCCCTGTCTTCACTGGCTTCTGAACCCCTCAGCCCATACATCCCTTGGTGACAGCCTAGACTTTGCTCCCCTCATCCACGGAGCAATTTGTTCTGTCACCTAGTCACTGATTCATTGCTCTTGGTTTAGAAAGTGTGACAGCATCTTGCTTTGGCCAAGTGTTCGAATACCACTGTCCTGTAGAGGGTCCCCATTCCCACCAATCTAACAGAGCATCTGTGATTGCCTCTTGTTTGACTTGGTTTCTGTATCCAGGTGAGAAGCCACAGGAGGACCGAGCTGGCACAGAGGAAGCCTCTTGCTCCATACCAGGATCGAGCCGGGGCAGAGGGACCCTCTCCCTCCCCTAGAAATACGACTCCACTGGTTGTACATGGCATTCAGGTGTGAGAGGGTTGAAAGACATTATTCCATCCCAGCAGCAAGACAGAGCTGAAATGCCACAACTTCAGGGCTCTTCAGGAGCCCTCAGATAACACAGGGCACGGGGACACAGCTAGCCCCAAATCCAAGATAAGCAAGTACCCACCCCAGGATCCAGGATGGAGCCTGTGTCACCTTACAGCTCCACCTGGGGGGACACAGGCCACATCCAGGGAGATGAGAAGTAACCAGCTGGGCCCGTCTTCTCTCCTCTTAACTTCCTTCTTTCCTGACTTCTGCTTCCTTCCTTCCTCCCCTCCTCCCTCCCTCCCTCCCTTCCTCCCTCCCTTCCTTCTTTCCTTCCTCCCCTCCTTCCTCTCTTTCTTCCTTTTCTCCTTCCTTCCTTCCTTCATCCCCTCCTTCCTCTCTTTCTTCCTTTTCTCCTTCCCTTTCCTTTTCTTTCTTTCCTTTTCCTTCCTCCCCTCCTTCCTCTCTTTCTTCCTTTTCTCCTTCCCTTTCCTTCTCCTTCCTTCCTTCTTCTTTTTTCTTCCTCCCCTCCTTCCTCTCTTTCTTCCTTTTCTCCTTCCCTTTCCTTTTTTCCTTCCTCCCCTCTTTCCTCTTTCTTCCTTTTCTCCTCCCGTTCCTTTTCCTCCCTTCTTCCCCTTGGAAAATACAGAGAGGCAGGGAAACAAGTGAATGGCCAAGGAGGGTGAGCTTCCTGGTAGGGGAAATAGAATGAAGGAATATAAAGGGGGGAAGGGGGTAATAGAGCAGGAAGGGTTAATTGGGTGCAGAGTGGGAGGGCAGGGAGGGGAGAGGAGGGATATGGGGAGGGGTAGCCAACAGCAAAGGGCTTTAGAAAAAGCTACGTGGAAACCTATCACTATAGAAGCTTCTTAAAGTATACACAAATGCAGTATAAAAAGAGATTAAAAGGTGTTACCTTATAACAGGGGGAACATTGCCCCCTCCAGACATCATAGGCTAGCAAAGTAAAAT
>VZQC01007614.1:239241-276032 GCA_009823505.1 Rhizomys pruinosus
GAAGAGGAGTGAGGAGGAGGAGAGGAAAGGAGAGGAGGAGAAGGTGGTTGTGGTGCTTCTTAATGTGCAATCATGAGGGCCTGAGTTTGGGTAATCCTGGTACTGTGGAGCCAGAGACAGCAGATCCCTGAAGCTTGCTGGCCAGCCAGCCTAGCCAAATCAGGGAGCTCCAGATTCAGTGAGAGACCTTGTCTCAAAGAAAAATGTGGAAAGAGACTGGAGAAAACATCCATTGTTGACCTCTAGCCTACATATGCACAGGTGCATACACACAAATACATTATGCATACATACACCACATATACATACACAAAAAAATTTAGACAAAATATAACAGTCTCCATTTTCTAATAATGTGATTAGAGATTTCTCCAACAAAATTAGTGATAAAAGAGTCTATTTCCCTGTCAGGTCTTGACTTATATAGAAATAAAATAGATGTTGTTTATGTGTCTCTGTGTGTGTGTCTCTCTCTGTGTGTTACTTTTTTTTTTTTTTTTTTTTTTTGGTCTTTTTGAGATAGGGTCTCCCTTATTCCCAGCTGGACTGGAACTCACTCTGTAGGTCAGACCAGGCTGGCCTTGAACTCACAGAGATCCTCCTGCCTCTGCCTCCCAAGTGGTGGGATTAAAGGCACACGCCACCACACCTGGCCTGCCTGCATGTATCTCAAGTGTACCACATGCCTGGTGTCTATGGAAGCCAAGCATGGATATCCGATCCCCTGGAACTTGAGTTACAGACTGTCGTAAGCCGCAGTGGGAGCTGGTAACCAAGCTCCCAGGTCCTATGGAAGAGCAGCAAGTGCTCTGCACAACTGCACTCCTCGCCAGCTCCATGGTTCCACTTCTTGCTACTACTGGTGGCAAGGTAAGCAAGTTGCCTCCTTTCTACTACACTGTAACACACAAGATGAGGATGGCATGTATTCCTGCTTAGGGTTTTTTACTTTGTTTTTTTTCTTAAATATTTAGGAGTGTGTGTGTGTGGTGGTGTGTGTGTGTGTGTGTGTGTGTGTGTGTACCATTTGTGCATGTGCAAGTCAGAAGAAGGCGTCAGATTCCCCTGAAACTAGAGTTAAGATGGTTGTTAGCTACCGTATGAGTGCTGGGCACTGAACCTGGGTCCTCTGCAAGAGCAGCCAGTGCTCTTAACCATTGAGCCATTGCTCTGGCCTCTACTGGTTAGGTTTTTGAGACAACTGAAATGAAAGGCATTTCAGTTAACAGTTTCTATTATTTTGTTGGTATTAAATGTCATCCCTAGTCATTGCTTTCCTCATCTTCTCCACTGTCAGAACCAAGAATTCAAACTAAATAATGTTATCTGCGGCATAAACATGCTTAGTGGCTTCTATAGCTTTGAGATCCAGGGTGGTAGATTTTGTCCTCCATCTTCATGAATTGTGATAACTCGCAAATTTAAGTCTCATTTTAGTCCTAACTTTTTCCTTTTTCCTAACTTCTTTAACTTTTTACAGAACAGGAAAGAGAAATCACAAGATGGTTTAGAACCACAATAAGCAACTTAAGGGTTCCTACATCATACATGGATTAGCTTTCTACTTAATGGCAGGAGTCAGCAGGTCTATGAGCTACATCTCTAGTCCGTATTATTTCTAAGTTTAAATTTGTCAACTTTATGATTATTGTGTGTACATGGTGGGAGGTGTGGGGGGCAGCGTGTGTGCCCATACACATGATGGTTCTCGTCTTCCACCTCTATGTGGTTCCCCTAATAGAACCCAAGTCATCAGGTTTGCTCAGCAAGCCCCTGTAGCTGCTGAGCCAGTCGCCAGCCCCCTAAGTTTAACTCTCCGCTTTCCTGATTGCTTTGACTTTCCCATTTTCACTTTTTCTCCTCTTAACTAATTGTGTGGGGAACTGAGACAGCAAATCTGATATGGCTTCCTGAACTGCTTTTCAACTTTGAGGCAATAAAGTTATACAAGAAAGTCCACAATAGGGGCTGGACAGATGGCTCAGTGATTAGAGCACTGACTACTCTTGCAGAGGACCCAGGTTCAATTCCCAGCACCCACCCATGGCAGCTAACAACCATCCATAACTCCAGTTCCAGGGGATCCTATGACTTCTCTGACCTCCTTGGACAATGCACAACACAGGTCCATTTACACATATACAGCAATACTGTCATACACAATAAAATTAAAATAATAGTAAACTATTTTTAAAAAAAGAAAGTCCACAATAAAAGGGTACCTTTCAGAATACATGAGGCATGGGGTGGGAGCATGGATGGGAAGAGGCTCTATATGTGATTAAGAACTGTTGTATGAAATGTACAAAAGCTCAATAAAAATACTCTTTTAAAAAAAGGGTGCCATTTAATCACAGAATTTACCATCACCTGGATAATGATGATATTCACTAGGTAAACATCCTGGCTTTCATAAAGGTAGTCTCTCCCATAGCTTTGCATACAAAACATACTGACTGCTTCATCTAAAGTGTACCACTTGACATTTATTGGTAGAGTTGGACAGTTGCTTTTCTCAGAGTAAACACCTATAACCGTGGCTTTTATCTGGCACATCAAGCTAGCTGTTGCCTTGGGAATAACATCCTGTGTGTCTGGATGGAATATAGTTATCTATGATTGGTGCTTAGTGAGATACATGAATCCACACATGGTCTTCCACTCAACAACATTCTAAACCAAAGATACCACTCCTAAATTAGTTTTCTCAAACTTCGTGTGTGTGTGTTTGTGTGTGTATTTTGAAACAGGGTCTCCCTTTAGTCCCAGCTGGCCCGGAGCTTGCTCTGTAGACCAGGCTGGCCTTGGACTCACAGAGATCTGCCTGCCTCTAACGCATGAACCACCACACCCAGCTTCAAAGTATATTTTAATAAAAGCTCCTCAGGAAGTTGATTATACTGATCTGAAAAATAAAGTAGTTCTTCCACACTATGTCCCATGGTGTCTGTTTCTTGGTTTTGCCCTCTCCTACCTAGCATTGACTACCATCTTGTGGACCAAGGGTTTTGGAGGTACTTTCTATTAATCTGACATTTTTTTTTCCTTTGTAAAAGATTTGAAGGTACTGACCTGAGCTCATGCAGGCTGACATCTAAGCTTATCTATACAGCCTCGGGGCCTTAATATAGCATTCTTTTTCACTTTGATTTTCACTAGTACAGGTAATAGCCAAACTTTGTGTTTAGCATGCTTCTTATTTTGCATTTCCTTGTGTACCTAATGTGCCATCTCCTTGGCAGCTGAGTGTATCCCACCTCTGAATTCCATTTGTAACTTTTTTTATAACCAGTTAGAGCAGAGATGAAGTTTCATAGCATATGTAGTCATCCAAATAATCTTCATCTTCCATCTATTTTTTTTCAAAACTTTTCCTTTCTAAACCACACGTGTTCAATGAGTCATGCCTACTGTGGAAAAGTCCATCACTGCCACCAAATATAAGACTATTGAGGAGGGAGTAAAGAAAGCTTATCCTGTACTCTTACAACAAAAATTATTTCTGCGACCCAGAAGTAGAGGATTTCACCCACCAGAAGTGAATTGGTTTTATAGTGGACCTGAGCTGAGTGACCTTTAATGCAGGTCTGATATTATCTTCCTGGAAATTGTACTGGGTCCTCAGGTTGAGAGCTCAGACTCACAAGATTGAACTTCACTACTGATGCCAGTTGCAGCTCCAAGTTGTTTACCTGTGCTTCTGATTGACCTTCTATAAATATAGTTTCCCATAGTCTTTCCTTAGGTTTGATTAATTTGCTAGAACGGTTTTAGAACTTAGAGAAACAATTTAAAAGATAATACAAGAGTGGAGATACACATTTGGTTTTTTTGTTTGTTTTATTGTTTTGGAGTTGGGGGGTGTTTTTCTGTTTTGGTTTGGTTTGGTTTTAGTTTTGGTTTTTGTCTTTTTGAGACAGGGTCTCCCTATAACTCCAGCTGTCTTGGAACTCACTATGTAGACCAAGCTGGCCTTGAACTCACAGATTGTCCTGCCTCTGCCTCCAAAGTGCTGGGATTAAAGGCATGTGCCACCACACCCGCCTGAGATACACATTTGTAATCTCAGCACTAGAGAGGATGAGACAGGATTGAGAGTTCAAGGCTAACCTGGGCTACATAGGGAGACCCCTGTCTTAGAAAAAGAATCTTGGGGCTGGAGAGATGGCTCACTAGTTAAGAGCTACTCTTGTAGAGGACCCAGGTTTGAGTCCCAGCACCCACATGGTAGCTGAAAACCATCCCTCAACTCTAGTTCCAGGGATTCTGACACCCTCTTCTGACCTCTATAGGCATTACACAACACGGGTGGACTTACACAAATGCAGGCAATACACCAAAATAATAATAATAATAATAATAATAATAATAATTTTTTAAAAGAATCTGAAAAAAGGAAGGATACAGATGAAGAGATGGGTGGGGTAAGGTACATGGGAAGCATTATAGAGCTTCCATGCACTCTCTACGTCCAACATTAACCTCCAGAAAACTGTGTTGCTCTCTCGGGAGGCTCCCTGGAACCTGTCCTGTGGGTATTTCTGGAAGCCTCCATACATAAACACCCCCCAGTTCATCACTGGCCACTGATTACCATCTCAACTATGAGTTCCTTTGCTGCCTGGACATAGGAGAAAGAGTTTAAAGGCCTAACACTAATCATGTCTTGTCTTAATGGTAAACATCTGCCTAGGGGAATAGCAGCCATCAGCATGCAAAAGGAACTCCACTCCAGAAAAGTCCGAGGATTTCAGGAGTTGTATGCCAAAGACCAAGTGCTTGTGTCACAGTGTCGCAGAGCTGGTGTCTGTCTGTCTCTCTCTCTCCCTTTCTGTCCCCCTCTCCTCCCTCCCTCTCTCTGCCCTTCTCCCCCATCTCTAACTCTCTATCCTGTACCTACTCAGAATATCAGTTTCTTTTCTGTAAACTAGGACTGTTACCATGGCTAGGCATGATGATCTACTCAGGAGGCAGAATCAGATAGATATGTGAATTTGAGGCTCACTTAGTCTACATAGCAAATATTACTCATTTTTTTTCCAGCCAGTGACTGGATTTATGTTTACTAATGTAGAATGTAGTACTTCTTGTACAGTAAACTTTCAACAAAAGATTGTTTTGAATCTTAAACTTACCTATTTCATATTATCTTCTATTCTGTTTAAAATATGATTTTATCTCACAAAATTTGAGAGCTCCTGTGACCAAAATAAAAATCTTCAGTAGTTTCTTATTCTCATCAGCATAATACCCAATATTCTACTCTAACACTTTCAGTGACCCTTTCCGTGCTCTAAGTAGAATCAGTCCGTTTCCTCTCTGACTTTCTTGTCTACTTACTCTCCCACTACAGTAAACTTTCTCAATGCTGTCTCCATGCTTTTGAGCATCTGTATCCTATTTAGAAGACTTTCTCATTTGCTTTTGGCAGACTCTGAATTGTTGCTATTGCTGCTGTTTCAGTGGCAGCATCTTGCTCTGCAGCTACCTCTAGCTTCCAGCACAGTCAGTCCACCTGCCTCAGCCTCCAAGGTATTGGGATTACTGGCGTGGGCCACCACCTATGGCCTGTATTGTCAATACAGCTTTTCACCTCAAAGGGAATAAGAATTTATTCTTGAACCAAATATAAGTGACCATGGCCCAGAAACAAATTCCACCATGAAAGAGATCACATTAGATTTTATTAGTTACAAAATATTGTAAATCAAAGCATTTGGGGCTGGAGAGATTGATTAACAACTCTAGTTCCAGGAAATCCAACACCCCCTCTGGCCTCCATGTACATCCCATGGATGACATACACACACATACATTCAGTAAAAACACTCATACACATAAAAAATTAAATTTTTTTTATTAAAACCAAGACATTTACCAAATCCATGTGATGAAGACCATCACAGGTAAGTGGGTTTCAGCAGAGTGGGGGAAGTCCTTATTGGTCAGATGTTATCAAATAACAATTTTTTTAATTTTTATTATTTTTATGTGTATGAGGTCAGAAGAGGGTGTCGGAATCCCCTGGAGTTAAAAACGGTTCTTAGCTGCCATGTGGGTGCTGGGAATCAAAACCTGGTCCTTGCAAGAGCAGTCGTTGTTCTTAACAACTGAGCCGTCTCTCATCCCCAACAATTTTTTTTTGAGACAGGGTCTCCCTGTAGCTCCAGCTGGCCTGGAACTCACTATGTAGACCAGGCTAACCTTGAACTCACAGAGATCTACCTGCCTCTGCCTCTGCCTCTGCCTTCCAAGTGCTGAGATTAAAGGCATGGGCTTTAATTAAAGGCAAGGCCCTGCTTCAAATAACATTCTTTCTTAACTTTTGGATTGGTAGAAGTTTGTGGTGTGCTAAGAACACAGTTTTAAAGTTTTTTATAATAATCAGAAGGATAGTATAGTCAGACACAGAGATAGCCAAAGAATGGCTAATGGGCACTAAATATAGCCCAAGATAATTTGGGTCTGGGTTACAACATTGTACTGTGCAGTCAGGAAGCTCTCATCTAACAGATGCATTCATTTGGTTCTCAGTCCTGTCCCATTTCACCAAGAGCTTCACTTCACACCTTTTCAGTAGCTGCATAAGTTCTCTTGTGGATCCAGCTTCAGGATACGTCAGCTCTCAGAACCTTTCCAAGACTACTTTTGAGCCCGAGTTTTCCAGCATAGGCCCTGTATGTTCTCCCTGTATATTCTCTAGAATACCTAGCACTAGGTATTCTATTATAATTACCTATTCCCCCAACTGTTTGCCCCAATGCATTGTTTGAAATTGAAAGTTACAGGAATACTGAGGTTTAGATATTGAGTATTTATCTGTAGGAACACTAAAGGTGCTCAAGACAGTGTTCTTACTACTTTATACAATTGGGGTTACTTTTTCTTTCAAATATGTGTGCTTAATATTAGCAAAAGTAAGCAGAATTTTTGAAGTGTCATTTGGCTTAGGAAGATCCTAAGAGTACCAAGCAGAAATGTTAAAGGATTTTAGTTTCACAGCTGGAAAAATGGTTCAGCAGTTAAGAGCACTAACTGGCTGCTCTTGAAGAGGATGTGGGTTAGGTTCCCAACATCCACATGGCAGTTTACAGCCATCTGTAATCAATTCCAGGGGGATCCAATAACTGTCTTCTAGCATCCATGGGTACTGCAAACATGGATACATTTACATACATGTAGGCATTTACATACATACACACACTCATACACATAAGATACAAATTTACTTAAATTGGAGTGTTTGGGGGTTGGTTTGTTTTAAGGGGTTTTGGTTTTTGTTTTCTGAGTTTTTAATTTTTTTAATTTATTATTTTCTTATGTGTATGAGTGTGCTGTCTGCATGTAGGTTGGTGCACCCGTGTCGTGCAATGCCGTGGTCAGAAGAGGGTAGGTGCTGGGAATCGAACCCAGGTCCTCTGCAAGAGCAGTCAGTGCTATTAACTGCTGAGCCATCTCTTCAGCCCCTGTTTTCTGTTTTTTTGAGACAGGGTCTTCCTAGTCTCGGCCCACCTGCAAGTCATTGTGTGGACCAGGCTGGCCTATGTCTCACAGAGATCTATTTGCCTCTGCCTCTGCTTCCTAAGGACTGGGATTAAAGGCTCACACCACCACACCTGTGGCAAATAAAATTTTTTTAAAGAGAATTTTTTTTGGGGGGGGTCTTTTTGAGACAGGGTCTCCCTTTAGCCCCAGCTGGCCTGGAGCTTGCTCTGTAGACCAGGCTCACAGAGATCCTCCTGCCTCAGCCTCCGAGTGCTGGGATTAAAGGCGTGCACCACCACACCTGGCAAAGAGAATCTTACTGCAAGGTGTGGTAGTGCATGCTTTTAATCCCAACAATTGGGGCAGAGGCAGGTGGATCTCTATGATATCAAGTCTAGTCTACATATTAAGTTCTAGGCCAGCAGGGACTACAGGGAGGCCCTAAATCAAAAGATTTCTACATGGGCCTTTGTTCACATAATTACTTTTCATTACAAAATATTTGTTTTAATATTTTTCAGTTGTGTGTGTCTGTGAAGGTTGGGGGTGAGTACAGATTACTGTCAAGGCCGGAAGATGGTGCTGGATCCTCTGGGAGCACAGTGCATGCTCTTAACTGCTGAGCCATCTCTCCAGCCTCTCTTCCTTATTCTTTTAAATACCAATATAATGTTGAATTATCTGTTTATGTCTTGCTTATTTACTAGGTGAGAAATGAGCCCTGATATCAGCTTAAGAATTACTGCTTCTTTCCCTGGCCCCTAAGTATGTTGTTTGTGTTTGCTGGTTTGAAGGACAGAATTTCACTGTGTAGCCCACAATGGGTAAAGATTGTGGATTCTCCTTCCTTATCCATCCAAATACTGAGATTAAAGGCTTGAACCAGTATACTCGGTTTAGAATCTGAATGTCCTTTTTCCTTTATTTGGGGGTATTTTTTGGCCTTTTGTAGTTTTGAGACAAAACTTACACTATTGCTGTGTAGGCTGGTCTCAAATTCTAACTCAGAAGACCCTCATCACCATAGGTGCGCTTGAGTGTTGGTATTATAGGTATGCACTAGCATGTCTATTAACAGAACCTATTTGAATATTAAAGCATAATAGCAGTCCCTCACACCAGGTGCCTGAGGAATTCAGATGCTGTATACATTTAAGTTTTTTTTTTTTCAAGAATGAATGTAACTCAGTTAGTGGAATTTGTGCTTAGGTTGCTCAAGGCCCAAGATTCAAGCTCTGGTACCAAAGGAAATAAAAAAAAAATACAAATTTTTAAAAAATAAAAGGGGGCTGGTAAGATGGCTCAGTGAGTAAAGGCAATTGCTGCCAAGCCTGATAACCTACCTGAGTTCAATACCTGGCACTCACAGGGTAGATAGAAAAGAAAAAAAAAAAAACAACTGCTGGGCATGGTGGTACACATCCTTAATCCCAGCACTCAGAAGGCAGAGACAGGTGGATCTTTGTGAGTTCAAGGCCAGCCTGGTCTACAGAGTGAGTTCTAGGACAGATGGGACTATAGGGAGACCCTGTCTCAAAAAAGACCAAAAAAAAAAAAAAAACTTCCTACAATTGTCCTCTGCCCTGACACTTTTGACTCTGTAGCACACATAAAGAAAAAAACAAATAAATTTGTAAACAAGAAGCAAAATTTGCTTTTGTGCTTTTCAAATTAACAGTTATCACATGTAATAGTAAAATCCTGTTTACTCACCCACTCTTGGAATTAAATCTAATATTCCTATGAGGATTCCTCTTTTCCTTAACACTTAGCAGTACACTGTGAAGAGAGACATTCAGTAATGTTTCTTGCTTGATTTTTTTTCAGTTTTCTGTTGCACTCCGTCATCTTACTAGTACTTAGTATGTGTTCTAGAAATGACTAGTAGTTTTAATACCAGCCTAAATATACTGAACAGACACATTGAGCATTCCATTTTATTTGTGACTGAAGGTTTAGTATTGCCTTTCCCATTAGGTCTTTTAACTAGGAAATAACTATACTAATGGGTTCCCAATGATGTTTGAGTTTATGAATTTCCTTCACAAGTCAGTTTGACTGACTTATGTCTATTACATCTGTGGATCAGTTTTCTAGAATACTGTCATTCATGCTGCATCTTTGAATGTGTCTTACAGGAGGATTTGTTGGTATTGAGGAAAACAGTGAAATCTTTTTTGGCTGTTTGCCAACAGTGCCTATCTAATGTTAATACGCCAGTTAAGGAACAGGTAAGGAATTATTAGTTAATAGCGCTTAATAAAGCACCCAAATATATTGATGGACACTAAGAAGTTGTAATTTTTTATCAAATTATATAGGCCATATAGTTATAGTAACAGATTGAATATAGCGCTTAATTGGACTACATAGGCCGCATTAGTAAGCTAGCGTTAATAGGTAATTGACGTAGTACTGCCATAGAATGACTGATTGCTGATTTGGGGTTTATTAGCACTTGTAGATTTTAGTTTGGTTAATTATTCACAGTGGCTACCCTTAGCATACTATATATGTATTACTTGATTGGAGTTATGATCTACTTAGCGGGGACTCAAGCCTTCTGCCTCATTATAGTGTGAGTGATTGGGAGGCAGGCAGGCATCTTTGTGGTCAATACTTTCTTTAAAATATTTACAGTGGGCTAAGGAACCTGTCTAAACAAAACATTAATTAAAATAAATAATACGCTGTTTCCGCCGCGCGGGCTGGCGACGCCTTTAATCCTAGCACTCTGGGAGGCAGAGGCAGGAGGAATCTTGTGAGTTCAAGCCAGCCTGGTCTACAGAGTGAGTTCCAGGCCAGCTGGGGCTTACAGGGAGACCCTGTCTCAAAAAGACAAAAAAATTAAAAAAAATTATATGAATTAGGTATTTAATCTCTATTAGGGGATACTTTTATGTAAAATAGAATATACCTTTTCTATACTTTTTTTTAATTGGGCTAGAAAATAAGCCAAGTTCAGTATTATTCATACTTTGCTGTCTCTTGTTACAGACTGCCGCAAGTCTATTTATCAAATTATAGATGATCTTCCCTTCCCTAAATTTTATTCTCTAAATCTCCAGAACCCCACCATTGCTATCTGAGATAAAATACCATGTGATCATTTAAGCCAAGTACAGGGTTTCTGCAATAGGTTTGTTCTATGTCCAAAACAGCCTTGATTAAAAAAATATTCTTCATAATTCTCTTGAAAGTTTCCATCCATTCAAGTGCATTTTTCTAAATATCTTAATATATGTCATAGTTATACAGTCAGCACAAATTGTCATGGATCCTGCTGAAGATGGACAGCACAGGATATAACTGTTCCCAAATAAATGCCCAAATTGTAGTTTTTCCTTATAAGTCAACTTTTAGAGGCTTAGTTTCAATAAATTATTTGGTGGTTTCTGGGCTCTTTGATCTCACAAAATCTTTGAATTATTAGAAACTTAAGATACCTATTACTTCACCCCCGTCCATTAAAGAGTGCAAATTTTGCTGCATAATACTTTGGGGGGGGAATTTACCATAAATTTCCTTCAATTTAATTTATGGGGAGGCTTTTAGATACTGGTTTTTATATTAATGGTCTTAAATCTAATTTTAATCCTACTCATAAAATATTTTTACATGAGAATTTGCAAAAATCCAAAAATAGCTTAAGAGATTTTCAGTACTACATTATAATTTGTTGAATTGTAGTTTATCTTAAAGCATCTGGTTTGTTTGTTCGTTTGTTTGTTTGTTTGTTTGTCTTTTTTTTCTGTAGCCCCAGCTGTCCTGGAACTCTCTATGTAGACCAAGCTAGCCTTGAACTCAAAGAGATTGCCTGCCTCTGCCTCCCAAGTGCTGGGATTAAAAGCATGTGCTACCACGCCTGGCTTAAAGCATCTGTTAATCAACCTTATATTACCAGTTTTGAACATAACTCTTTAAAGTTTTTAAAACTCAACCAGTCAGCTGTTTTATAGCTAATAAATCCAACTTTTAAAAAAATTCTGATGTCTCAGTGATTAAGGGCACTGACTGCTCCTCTAGAGGACCTGGTTTGGGGTCCCAGCACCCACAATCATCTGACACATTGTAACTCCAGCTCCAGGAAATCCAGTGCCTCCACGGGCACTGCATGGGAAGGATGCAGGCAAAATGTTTTAAATGTGACCACTGTTTAATGAGAAAAAGTAGCTTTATTAGGATGATAAATTAAAACTTGAGCCGGGCGTGGTGGCACACGCCTTTAATCCTAGCACTTGGGAGGCAGAGGCAGGTGGATCTTTGTGAGTGCAAGGCGAGCCTGGTCTACAGAGTGAGTTCCAGGACAGCTGGGGCTACAGGGAGACCCTGTCTCGAAAAGACAAAAAAATAACAATAATAATTAAAACTGGAGTTGGAAAAAATAAATAATAAAACTGGAGTTGGCCGGGCGTGGTGGTGCACACCTTATCCCAGCACTTAGGAGGCAGAGGCAGAGGCAGGCAGATCTGTGTGTGTGAATTCAAGGCCAGCTGGTCTACAGAGTGAGTTCCAGGTCATCTGGGGCTACAGGGAGACCATCTCAAAAAAAAAAAAAAACTGGAGTGGAACTTAAATACTTACTGTTTGTATTATGGTATTGCTCATTGAAATGTTAGGATTTAATGTGTTTTTGGTTACTTGGGTTTGTAGATATTTCTATGTTCATGTAATATTTTGCTAATGGATTCCTTTTGCCTTCCAGGCTTTCATGTTGCTCTGTGATCTTTTAATGATTTTTAGCCACCAATTGATGACAGGTGGCAGAGAGGGCCTTCAGCCTTTGGTGTTTAATCCAGATACTGGACTCCAGTCTGAACTCCTCAGTTTCGTGATGGATCATGTTTTCATTGACCAAGATGAGGAAAACCAAAGCATGGGTACTTACGGTTGCCACCTTGTCACTTTTGATCTGCCTTTATCAGCCTCTGAAGATAATGGGAGAAAATCAAATCCAGTTTTAAAAACTACTGAGATTTCAGCCAGGTGTGGTTGTGCAGGTCTTTAATCCCAGTACATAGGAGGCAGAAGCAGATAGAGGTCTGTAAGTTTGAGCCCAGCTTGGTCTACATAGTGAGTTCTAGCCCACCCAGCACTACATAGTGAGACCCTGACTCAAATAAATAAATAAATAAATAAATAAATAAATAAATAAATATTACTGAGATTTTTCTGTTAAAAAAAAAAAGCGAGTACCATGGTGGCCCACGCCTTTAATCCATTCACCACTCAGGAGTCAGAGGCAGATGTACCTCTATGAGTTCAAGGCCAGCTGGAGCTGTAGGGAGATCCTGTCCCAAAAATACCCAAAAAAAAAAAAAAAAAAAAAAAAAAAAAAAAAAGAAGCCAGGCACCAAGTGTGGTAGCACCAACACTTGGGAGGCGGAGGTGGGTGGATCTCTTTGAGTTCCGGGCCAGCTGAGGCTACAGGGAGACCAAGTCTCAAAAAGACCAACAAAAAAGAAGGGACAGTCTGGAGAGATGGCTTAGCATTTAAGAGCTCTGGCTGAGCTTTGTAGAGGACCCTTGGTTCAGTTCCCAGCACTCAAATGTCAGCTAACAACCATCTGTAACTCCTTCAGTTCCAGGGAATTCGACGCCCTCTTCTCCTCCATAGGTATTGTACAGCACAGATACACTTGCATACATGCAAGCAATACACTCACACACAGCAAGCAACACACTGGCACACATAAAAATAACAAAACTTTTTGGGGCATGACATGGGTGCACAGACCTACATGCAGACAGTACATTTATACACATACAAAATAAATAAAAATTTAAAAAATAACAAAACTTTTAAAGAATGAAAAGAGGCCTACAGTTTAGTTAGTGGTAGAGTGCTTGCCCTACATGCACAGGCTGTGGGTCCAGTCCCCACTAGTGCAGAATAAAAAGATCTAAGCTGGGTTTTATGACACTCATCCTATTATCCCTTTTATGGGAAACAGGCAGAGGCTCATTACAGCCTCAAGGCCAGCCTCGACTGCACAGCAATTTCCAGGCCAGAAGCATTACATAGCAAGGTCCTGTCTCACTCACCCACAAAAAAATGAATATATTCATGTATTTCTGAAGCTAACAAGAACAAACTGTACCAAACAAAATGCCCCTCCCTGAGGCTGGGCATGGTGGACACACCTGTGATCCCAGCCCATAGGAGGCAGGGTAGGTGGATCTCTAAGGTTCAAGGCCAGCCTGATCTACCTACCGAGTTCCAGGACAGCTGAGACTACTAGAAGAAGAAAAAATAAAAAGACACAAACTGCTTCTCCCTTAATGTTACCTTGGCTTTTTCCCTCTATCATTACAGAGTACTTACTAGCCACATAGTAGTTCTTGGTGTAGATGAAGCATAATTTATATAATCCATCTTATTCAAAGTTCCAAATCTTCAGCTATAAGTAAGCTGTGGGGCTGGAGAGATGGCTCAGCAGTTAAAGCACGGTTGCAATGACTTGGCAGACCCACATGTGGCTAGAACCGTCTTTAAGCGGGAAGTGGTCGCCACACCTTTAATCCGCACTCTGGAGGCAGAGGCAGGCGAGATGTCTGAGTTCAAGGCCAACCTGGTCTACATAGCGAGCTCCAGGCCAGCTGGAACTAAAGGGAGACCCTGTCTCAAAAAGACAAAAAAAATAAAATAAAAAGCTGTAATGAATAATGATGTATATCTATAATTCCTTATGTGTACAAGTGGGGGGTCTAGATGTTTCTAATTAACTATATCCAGGTTTTGTTTTTGTTTTGGGGTTTTTTGTTTTGTTTTTTTTTTTGTTTTTGTGTGTGTGTTTGAGACAGGGTCTCCCTTTAGTCCCAGCTGGCCTGGAGCTCACAATGTAGACCAGGCGGGCCTTGAACTCACAGAGATCCACCTGCCACTGCCTCCCAATGCTAGGATTTTAGGCGTTTTACACCCATCCATCCATTTGTCTTTAAAGGAAAATATCCAGGTTCTTTTCTGTTCCTGAGTATTGTTATATATTACTTAAGTGAACAAAATAGAATGTTAAGATACTGAAAAATGGTCTCCATGGTGAGCCCCAGACCAGCTGGGACTAATGGAGACATCTCAAAAAAAAAAAAATACAGAATAAATACAGAATTATAAAGTGTATCAGTTTAATAGAATAGCAGACTAGCTGGGCGTGGTGGCGCATACCTTTAATCCTAGCACTTGGAGGCAGAGCAGGGATATCTTGAATTCAAGGCCCGCGGTCACAGAGTGAGCTCCAGGCCAGTGGGACTAAAGGGAGACCCTGTCTCAAAAAATACAAAAATACAAAAAAAAAAAAAAGAATAAGCAGACAACTTGATAGTATTTTATGAACAAAAATATAAGAAAAAAATTGTCTTTGTATATAGCTTCCTTAGCTCTCTTAGAAGACAGAAGATAGGAATCTAAATTCCTGTTAAGTATGTAATAAATATTTAAAGAAAGTAACATTCTACAAATAATAAGCTTAATAGTTTCTATCCCATTTAAAACTGAATTGGGGCTGGGGGTGTAATTCACTGCAGAGCACGTGCCTGGCATGTGTGATTCATAGGGTTTGATATTCAGCCAAGCTAAATAAACAAATATGAAATGTTCCTGTTTAGGAGTTTATAATGTTAAGATAGTTTTCATTTGTACAGATTCTATGCAGAAACAGACTAAATAACCAATTTTTTCTCTGTGGTTAGAGGGTGATGAAGAAGATGAAGCTAATAAAATTGAAGCTTTACATAAGAGGAGGGATCTACTTGCTGCCTTTAGCAAACTTATCATTTATGATATTGTTGACATGCATGCAGCTGCAGACATCTTTAAACATTACATGAAGGTATCATTTCATATTTTTCTCCTTCCTATGTGGCAGAGAAATTTGTAATTGAAGTGGATAACAGAAGCTTAAGTAGATAGTTTTCATCTATGTATTGTGGTTAATTTTCTGATGAAGTCTATCTCTTTGATAAAAATGCTTAAGTTCTTTATCAGTCTGTACTATTATTCCATACAGTAGGCATTTCTAGCATTTATATGAAAAACATACTAGTGAGTTTAAACTATGAATGATATGGCACAGAAAGTAGCCAATGCTTCCCAGAGTATTTGCTTTGCTCTCAAGTCAGAATACGTATTCTCTTTTGCCCATGTTAAGAATATTATGTAGTGGGGCATGGTGGTGCATGCCTTTAATCCCAGCACTTGGGAGGCAGAGGCAGGGGCAGATCTCTGAGTTCAAGGCCAGCCTGGTCTACATAGTGAGTTCCAGGACAGCTGAGTTACAGGGAGACCCCATCTCAAAAAAAAAGAATATTATGTGGAGGACATGGGAGGTAGAGCTGGAGAGATGGCTCAGTGGGTAAGTGTACTGGCTGCTCTTGCAGAGGACCTGGATTTGATTCCCAGCACCCATATGGCAATTAACAATAACTCTAGTTCAAGGGGAATCTGACACCCTTTTTTGACCTCTGCAGACATTGCACTACACAGCGCACTTAAGTACATTCAGTCAATATGCTATACACATAAAATAAAAATAACAATGAGATTTTTTTAATGTTATGTGTGGGGCTGGGGAGATGGCTCAGTGGTTAAGAGCACTTGCTGCTCTTCCAGAGGACCTGGGTTCAATTCCCAGCACCCACATAGTGGCCCCCAGCATATGCTATACATACACACACACACACACACACACACACACTCAGGCATGTACATACACATAAACACTTGAGAAATTTTTATAACACTTGAGAAGAAATATGTCATGTGTATATTTGACCTACTTGTGCCCTCATCCTGTTTTAATTCTAGTTTGGACATACAGGTTGAGCATCTGTGATTCTGATCCAAAATATGAAGCTGATTGAGCCCAAGGCTGGTGATGTGACTGAATGGCACTGTATATGCCTAGCATATGTGAGGCTATGAGTTCCACCCCAGCACCAGAGAAAAAAAGATTCAGAGTCTGAGCATTTCAGAATTGTGAATTTGGATTTAGGTATGCTCTGCTAGGAAAATCTATGCAAACATTCTAAAATCAAAAAGAAATATTAACTGAAATATTTCTAGTCCCAATTACTTCAGATAAGTTATTCTCCTCTGTAGCAACTGACTCTTCATATTTTGCAGAGCTTTAGTGTGGTGAGTATTGTTGGTAGGCATAGATTTAAAAAGTTATCATTTCTGCACTTAAGACTTTACAGGCTAATAGAGAAATGTAAATATAATAAAACATGTTAATAACCAACAGCCATTGTGCTGTTGATATTTGGGTCACTATCATGAGGCTTTCACATTACTCTATGGTAACTATAGCTTGTAAGTTAAAATATTGTGCCTTAAAGATTAAGAACTAAAGTTCAAGCCAAGTGTGATAGCACACACCTTTAGTACCAGCACTGGGGGATGCAGAGGGTGGCAGATCTCTGTGAGTTCAAGGCCAGCCTGGTCTATATAGTGAGTTTCAGACCAGCTGGGGCCTCAGAAAGACCCATCTAAAAAGTTGAGATAAACTTTCCCAAAGTAACACAATGATTACAGCAGCAAAAGATAGAATTTGATTTAAGTTTTATTTAACTTCAAAAGATTCCTCAGGGGGCCTAGAGAGATGGTTCATCAGATAAGAGCACTGGCTGCTCTTACAGAGGACCCCACCCAGTTCCCAGCACCCACATGGTGGCTAACAACAGTCTATAACTCCAGTTCCAGGGGATCTGGCACCCTCTTATGACCTCCATGGGCATTCGCTACATGGGTGCACTTACACACATGCAAGCAATACACTCATACACATAAAATAAAAATAATAAATAAATTTTTTGTTTTACTACTATACATATATTTGTGTCTTTAATCATTTCTCTTACATTTCTCTTTCCTTTTGCAGATTAGAAAAAAATCAGAAAATGCCCTTTTATGTAAACAATCTCCTGAAAACACATTTATAAACACCATGCATTAGTTAAAATGAAATAATCATGATCAAACTAAAAGGATTAAAGAAGCTGGTCCTATTTATAAGTGGATAATAATGAACATTTCCATAAGTCTACATCATGATAGCAGCTAAAGGCAACAATTTCAAAAGATCTTTCAGCCTTTAATCCCAGCACTCGGGAGGCAGAGGTAGGCGGGTCTCTGTTCAAGGCCAGCCTGGTCTATATAGTGAGCTCCAAGCCAGCTGGGACTAAAGGGAGACCTGTCTCAAAACAAAACAAAACAAAACAAACAAACAAATCTCTCTTTCCAGTGGATTACAAAACCTAAACATGAGTACTGTAGTCATACCTGTAAAAATTAACAAAGCCAAATAGATCAATTGAGAATTATAGTTTTTCCTAAAACTAATGAAGCTTGAGAAAAAGAAACACTCATGCCAAGGTAGCATCGTAAATATATCTACCAGTTTCAATTCAGTTTTCTTTTTTGGCTATATGTATATATGTGTGGTATGGGGTGGGTGGGTATGTATATAAATAAATTATTTCATAATTTATGAGATTATTGATGACCAGATAAGTGACCATATGTTCCTGTTAAATTCTCGAAAATAAAATGCCATGATAAATCTTAGCTTTTATTTCTAAGTTTCACAACCACTACTTTTAATAGTTTTCTTAGTTTTTAACTTAACTTCAAACCCATTGATGTATTGCTTGAAGTGAGTTTGTTGTTTATTTAGTTGGTTGTTGGTTGGTGATTTGGTTGGTTTGGGCTGGGTTGGGTTGGATGTTTGTTTGTTTGTTTGTTTGGTTGGTTGGTTGGTCTTTTTGAGACTGGGTCTCCCTGTAGCCCCAGCTGTCCTAGAACTCAAAGAAATCTGACTGCCTCTGCCTCCATGTGTTGGGATTAAAGGTGTGCCTCACCACACCCAGCTGGTTTTGTTTGTGTTTATTTGGTTTGGTTTGGTTTTGTGTTTGTTGTTGTTGTTGTTGTTGATGTTTATGAGAGAGGGTCTCCCTATAGCCCCAACTTTGTAGACCAGGCCTGGATCTCACAGAGATCCATCTGCCTCTGCCTCTGGAATGCTGAGCTTAAAGGCATCCACCACCAGGCCTGGCTGCACACCTGGCTGGTTTTGTTTGTTGTTGTTGTTGTTGTTGTTTTGTTTTTGTATTTTTGAGACAGGTCTCTTGGTAGCCCCAGCTGGCCTGGAACTCACTATGTAGACCAGGTTGGACTTGATTTACCAACTTCTGCTTCCCAAGTGCAGGGATTAATTGCACTACCATGCCCATCTGAAGCAGTTATTTCTTTTTTTAACTCTACAGCATTCATCTGGAGTATTTTTCCAAATTGCATAGCTGTGGGTCCCATTCAACCTAAATGAGAATGTATAGTTTGTAGAAAAAGCTTATTTAACAAGTGATGCTGGCAAAACAAGATGTCCACCTCCAAAGAATGAATTTAGATCCATGTCTCTTAGCCTACACAAAAGTAAACTCAGAATGGATCAAAGGCCTTAATTTAAAACCTGAAACATAGAGCCAAGCATGGTGATGCAGACCTTTAATTTCAGCACTCAGGACCCAGGTTTGATCCCCAGCACCCACATGGCAGCTGAGAACCGTCTGTAACTCCAATTCCAGGAGAACTAGTTCCAGGGGAATCCGATACCCTCTTCTTAACTCCATGGCATTGCATGACACGGGTGCACAAACCTACATGCAGACAGTACATTCAAACACATAAAAAATAAAAAAGATAAAAAAGATAAAAAATCTCAGCACTCAGGAGGTGGAGGCAGATGGATCTCTATGAGGCCAGCCTGGTCTACAGGGCTGATCTACAGGCACTCATCTGGGGATACAAGCAAACCCTGTCTCAAACCAAGAAAAAAAAAAAGCCCAAAACACTAAAACTTCGAGATGTAGGCACATACAAGATCGTTCTGAACAGGACCCAAGTAGTGTAAGAAATCATTGAAAGAATTAGCAAATGGTGGGATAACATTAATAGCTTGTACACAGCAAACCACCACCAGAATAAAGAAACTGCCTGCAGAATATGAAAAAAATGCCAACTACATATCAGAAAAGGATTAAAATCTAGACTATACAAAGAACCAGAAAAAATAAACACCAGAAAATAAAACTGCTAGTCTATAAATGGGCCATTGAACAGTTCTCAGCCAGGAGTGGTGGCGCAGGCCTTTAATCCTAGCACTGGGAGGCAGAGGCAGGTTGATCTTTGTGAGTTCAAGGCCAGCCAGGTCTACAGAGTGAGTTCTAGGACAGCTGGGGCTACAAGGAGACCCTGTCTCAAAAAGAAAAAAAAAGGAGTTCTCAAAAGAAGAAACACAAATCAACCATTTTTTTTAAGTGTTCAACATCCCTAAGAGCATGGAAGTGTAATTAAAGGTACTTTGAGAGTCCATCTTACCCTAATTAAAATACTGTCATCAAGAAAACAAATGACAGCAAATCCTGATACTAGCAAGGATGTAGAGAAACAAGAACTTTTATTCACTTCTGGGTCGAGGATAAACTGCTGTACCCATTATGGAAATCAGTATGGCGGTTTCTCAGGAAGTTAAACATAGAGCTATTATCATGTCCAGTTGTACTGCTCCTGGGCTACTCAGGGACTCTACCACAGAGATACTTGCACACCATGTTTCTTGTACTTGTATTCACAATAGCTACAGGAATCAGCCGAGATATCCATCAGCTGATAAGTAGGGAATGAAAATGTACACATATGCAATGGAATTTTATGCTGCTATAATAAAAAATGAAATCTTCAGGAAAATGGGTAGTTGTGGAAATAATATTAAACAAGGTCCCAGGCTCAGAAAGATAAATACCACCTGTTCTTTTTCACATGTAAATCCTTGCTTCTGATTTTCATATGAGAGAAAGAAAGGGGGTTAGGGTTAGAGAGGAGAGAATACACATACACACTGATATGATGGAATGAGTGCAAGTAAAGGTCATAAAACTAGAAAGCACCATGGGAGGATTAAAGAAGGGCTGGGAAGGGTAATAGAATGCATGAGACATGAAAATGAAATGGGGATCACTGTCAGTGGCAGAAGGGCACAAGCAGCAGAGGGGAAGGCTGGGAGAGGAGTCCAGGAGGAAGATCAGCCAAAGCAAGGTGTGTATGAAATGCCGTAAAGAAGCTTGCTATTTTGTACACTAATTTATGGGAGGGAGGAAGAGAGGAAAAAATTCAGAGAGGAGCACTATATACCTTTTGTATATTGTTTAATAAGGCAGAGTCTCACTGTGTAGACCAGGCTGGACAAAACTCACAGAGAACTACCTGCCTTTGGAGTGTTGAGATTAAAAACATGCACCGCCACACCCAGCCAGCCTCCATGTGATTTTAAGGTGAAAGATTATACAATTTTCCATCTGATCCTTGTTCCCTCTGGAAATTGGCCGTGGTTATCTCTCTTTGTCCTCTAGTACCTTTCCTATTTTTCACCATTCTTCAAAGAGCACAATTTTCATAATCTTTGAAGATTTTAGGATATAATTTATCTAGCCTGTGGAACTATTTTATCCTAAATAACTTGATAGTTCTGTTAGTTCTTCTCTAAACCTAGATCCCAGGCACATTTTACCAGTGTCTATCCTACCCATTCTCAGGGAAATAAGAGATAAAATGTGTTTGGGTTTTTTTTTCCTGATTATCCCTAATAATGCATTGGCTCTGCCCTGCGTGGTGGTGCGCACCTTTAATCCTGGCACTTGGGAGGCAGAGGCAAGTGGATCTCAGTGAGTTCCAGGCAAGCCTGGTCTACAGAGTGAGTTCCAGGCCAGCTGGGACTAAAGGAAGACTCTGTCTCAAAAATACCAAAAAAAAAAAAAAAAAAAGTGCATTGGTTCTGAAAGTGAGCCTGATTCCAAACTTCCATCATCCATAGCATTTTTCACACCTCTACATATTATAGGATCTGCCTTTTTTGAGGGTTTTTTTTCACAATTTGCTATTCTGTTATACATATGGCTGACTTGCTTTCCCTCACTTGTGCATGATCAATACAAATCTGAACTTAAAAATTATCTTTGTGCTCAGCTACCTTACTAAACCATACTGTGTTACTCTAATCACTCCAGCCCCACCCACATAGATGCAGACTCTAGAAGTAAACAATTTCCTTAGTATGTGTCTGTCTGCCTGCCTGTGGAACTGGGACCTCACACATTAAACAAGTGATCTACTGCTGATCTACATTTTGTCCTTAATTTTTGTCTTTTTTCATAACATTTTTGTGTGTGCTCATGTTTCAGGAGTGGGGAGCACATGTGCAATAGTGTACGTGAAGGTCAGAGGACAGTTTGTGGGAGTCAGTTCTTCCACCGTAGGGGTCTCAAGGATCAAATGCAAGTCATCTATCTTGGTAGCAGGCACCTTTACCTGGTGAGCCATCTCTAGCCCATTTTGGTTTTCGTTTTGAGACAGTCTGAGTCTATAGCCCCTACTGGCCTGGACAGAACTATAACTATATCTGATGACTTCAAACTCGAGAAATCTTCCTGCCTCAGCTTCTTGAATGGTAGGATTCCAGGTGTGAACCACCACACCAATGTTTTGTAACCTTTCTATCCTATTAAGAATGAGGGCTGGGCGTGGTGGCACACACCTTTAATCCTAGCGCTTGGGAGGCAGAGGCAGGTGGATCTTTGTGAGTTCAAGGCCAGCCTGGTCTACAGAGTGAGTTCCAGGACAGCTGGGGCTACAGGGAGACCCTATCTTGAAAATACCCCCTCCCCCCAAAAATAAGAAGAATGAGGAGCTAGACATGAGAGCCAGCATCAGAAGGATCACAACCAGTTCAAGACCCAGTAAATCTGCCAAGCAAATTCAATACCTCAAAACAACTCCCCCCCCCCAGCAAAAGAATAGAAGAATGAAGAAATTTTCTCCCCTGTATCACTTCCTCCTGGAATTTCTAGTTTTTTTTTTTTTTCATTTTATTAGTTACTTCATGATCTTAAATATCGACTATGTATTCCTTTTACTGTTAGCAGTATCATCCGAGCCTCGTATTTAAGAGTAGTTCCCCTCTTTTTCTCCAGTGGTGCCATTCTTGTCATGAAGTTTCAGTATTTTAAGGTGTGTTTTCTTTTCCTCACAGTATTACAATGACTATGGTGATATCATTAAGGAAACCCTGAGCAAAACCCGACAAATTGATAAAATTCAGTGTGCCAAGACACTCATTCTCAGTTTACAGCAGGTAAGAAATTTGGAGAAAAAAATAGATAAAATGTCTGTGTGCTTATTTATGTACTAGATGTCTTATCTCATTTAAATACATTTATCAGCATGGTTCACATTTCAAACAGATGAAATCATAAAGTGACTGGCTTTGGGGCCAAAGGAAATAGTAAATTGGACAGTTAAGAGGTGATCATTTGGGGCTCAGTGGTTAAGAACATTTGTTGCTCTTACAGAGGACCTGAAGTCAATTCCCAGCACCCACAGGGCAGCCAACAACCATCTGTAACTCCAGTTCTAGGGGAATCTGATGTCCTCTTCTGACCTCCATGGGCATTGCAAGGCACAGGTGCACTTGCATGCAGGCAATACTCTCATACACATAAAATAAAAATAAAATATTTTAAAAGGAATTTATAAACAATTATGTACATTAATTTGAAAATCTCCTTGGGGCTAGAGAGATGGCCTAGCAGTTAAGAACGCTGACGGCTCTTGCAAAGGACCCGGGTTCTATCCCCAGCACCCACATGGTGGCTGAGAACCGTCTTCAACTCCAGTTCCAGGGAATCCGACACCCTCTTCTGAGGGTGTGGCATTGCATGACACAGATCCACAAACCTACATGCAGACAGTACATTCATACCTATAAAAAAGAAAATCTCCAAATGGACCCTTCCTACTAGTTATGACACAATGAGTAATTAATTCAAGACAACACATTGCTAAAGGAAACTACAGAGATCAGCTACACAGTTGGAACGGGAGCTGTCTCGGGTGTGATGAGTGTGAAATAAGAAACAGAGAAACTATGATGATTGTTACCAGAGGCTCAGAATGAAGATGACAGAGGGACTAGTGTAGAGAAGTTAAGGTATTCAGTTGATGGGGTAGAGAACAGCTAGCACAGAAGCAAAACTTGTGAGTGAGTCATGCCTTATGTTCTTCCTCCTTATTGAGTATCTAAATCAGGAGGGAGCTGCTTTAGATAGAAGTCTGGATAGTAACACATAAATTTATACAGTTAAAGCATCTAGACTTAGTAGTGGAGTAATAATTTCTTTTATATTATTACTCTAAAGCTTTGTTTCTACTTTAACAGAATACTTAGAGCACATATTTAGTAATTTCTAAAGTCACTACCTTAAGAATTTTTTAGTTGATTTCATTATTAGACTAGAAAGATTATTATAGCCCCAATATATGCAACTATACATATACATTGTTCTATTTAGCTTTCTGTTGCTGTGGTAAAACACTGCTTGCTGGCTTGTTTCTCTGGCCTGTGCTCAGCCTGCTGTCCTACACATCCCAGGACTACCTGCCCAGGGAGGTGGTACCACCCACAATGGACAGAGCCCTTTCCATCACTCAGTAATCAAGATAATGCCAGTGACAGAGGCAGTTTTGTAGTTCAGGGTCTCTCTTCCCAGGTTTGTAAATTGACAATTGAACTGTCCAGCACAGTTGACCCCTTGTCAAGTTGACACCAAAACATATCACTATTAAACTGTAACATTTCCATTTCTTATCCCAAAGATCTCATGTAAGTATCACAATCATAGTACAAATTTAAAAGTCCCACGGTCTTTAAAATTTCAAACTTTTAAAATTCAGAGTCTCGCTGGGCATGGTGGTGCTCGCCTTTGATCCTAGTGCTTGGGAGGCAGAGGCAGGTGGATCTTTGTGAGTTCAAGGCCAGCCTGGTCTACAGAGTGAATTCCAGGACAGCTGGTACTACAGGGAGACCCTGTCTCGAAAAGACAAAAAAAAAAAAAAAAATCAGAGTCTCATTAAAAACTCTTTAACTGTGGGCTCCTATAAAATCTAAAACGTGTTTACTATCTTATTTCAAGAGGGAAGAACAAGGGGCTAGAGAGATGGTATGGCAGTTAAGAGCACTGGCTGCTCTTGCAGAGGACCCAGTTTAGTTCCCAGCACCCACACGTCACCTAACAACCATCCATAACTCCAGTTCCAGAGGATCCAACATTCTCTTCTGGCATCCACAGGCATTGCATGACACAGGTGCACTTCTATACATTCAGCCAATACACTCAAATGCATAAAAATAATAACTAAAGTTTTAAAAAGAAGGCAGAACCAGGATACACTTAAGCAAAACTGAGTCCAGCAACATAACTCAAGGTCTGACATCCAGGACCTGGTCTTCTAAGCTCTAAAGGCCTTGCACACTCCACTTCTCTGGCTCTGCCATCTGTAGCACACACAACTTGTCTCCGAGGCTCAGGCCAGATCCCCTCTGCACTATCCTTGGTGGTCCTCCCACAGTCTTGGCATCTCTACTATATCTTTCACTGCAAACGAGGCTACAGCTTCACCAATAGCCTCTCCTGGCCTTACGTGGTACCATGCTTCAGAGTCTTTCCGTGACCCCTTCAGTTTTGCAGCTTTCATGCTACCAAAACGCGTACCACATGGGAGGCTCTTACACATTACAGAGTTCTGCTTCCAGGTTGAGATACAGTCAGGCCTCCCCCAATCCTATCCTACCCCACCCTCCCCAGACTATATCTTCTGTGTGCTGATCCTGAAGAAATTTTTCCCAGAAGATTTCAGTTGCTCAGAAGAAAATCAGTTGTTCATCACACCTGATTTTCCAGTCCAGCTCACCAGCATCAATTGTCCCAGTAAAGCAAGGGTTTTGCTTCAGTGGTCTCTTGGTAATCACAGCTATTTCTTCAGCCCCATCCAATCAGAATCCCCAAGTTCTCAATTCAGAATATCACACAAACAGCACTGATAGTCTTTGCTTCCCTTGAAACTTCACAAGCCAGGGTTCCATTTTCTGCATTTCCCCAAATTCTCACAGAACAGCTTACTAAGCTCCAAGCACTCCGTGGCTTTTCCAGACCAAAGTTCCCAGTGCTTCCACAGTCTTCAGTCTTCCCCAAAACAGCACACTCAGGTCTGTCACAGCAGTACCCCACTCTCAACACCAGCTTCTGTTCTAGTTAGCTTTCTGTTGCTATGATAAAGCTCTCTGAGCAAAACCAGTTTGGGGAGGAAAGGGTTTACGTGGCTTTCAACCACAGTCCATTATCGAGAGAAACTGAAGCAAGCACTCGAAGCAGGAACTGAAGCACAGACACAGAGGGAATGGCTGCCTACTGGCTTGCTCCTCTGGCCTGGGCCCAGCCTGCTTCCTCATACATTCCAGAACCACCTGCTCAGGGGTGGCAGTGCCCACTCTGGGCTTGGCCCTTCCACATTACTCAACACTCAAGAAAATGTCACAGACATGCCCACAGGCCAATCCAACAGAGGGAGTTCCCAGTTAAGGTTCTCTTCCTAGGTGTGTCAGGTTGACAGCTGAAGCTACCCAACACAGATGCTTACATGATTTTTTACATGTTGTTCTGACCTACAGTAAATGAAAAAAAAACAGTTCTGTACCCCATATATCATATCTTGTGTGTCTGTAAAACCAGTAACAAATGTTTTTTTGTAGGTTTATGCTCTATTTTTGCAAGTGGATTTATCATCTTGAAATATATTCTTTTAAGAAATCTGGGAACAGAAATTAGACTCTATGGGCCGTGTGTGTGTGTGTCTGTGTCTGCGTGTCTGTGTGTCTGTTTGTCTGTGTGTGTGCGCATGCGTACATTAAATTGGGTGGGTGAACAGAGGTAGGGAGGTGTGAATGCAGGAGGATATCTTAATACCATCAAATTATGAAATTCATAATTCCAATAAAAATAAAATTTATTATTCATCTAAAGAAACTCTACTTGGATTCAGCTGAGTTATATAGTGCCCTGTGCCCATTATATGTTTTACACTATATTGTCTATTTTTAAAGTAAATAACTTTTAAATTACTTCTTAGCTGTAACTTTTTTTTTCTTTCAACCACCAGTTATTTAATGAACTTGTTCAAGAGCAAGGTCCTAATCTAGACAGGACATCTGCCCATGTCAGTGGCATTAAAGAATTGGCACGTCACTTTACTCTCACATTTGGATTGGACCAGACCAAGACGAGAGAAGCAGTTGCCACACTTCATAAGTGAGTGAGATAACTGGTTTTCTGGAATATAAATGAAACAGCTGTTATTTGAGCCATTTTTTTTTTTTTACTTTTCGAGACAGGGTCTCCCTGTAGCCCCAGCTGTCCTGGAACTCACTCTGTAGACCAGGCTGGCCTTGAACTCACAAAGATCTGCCTGCCTCTGCCTCCCAAGTGCTAGGATTAAAGGCATGCCATTTTAAAGTAACAAATGATAAAATTTCCAAACTATAAATTTAAACTTCAACTATTAATGCAACTAGGTAGCAATTTTTTATTTTGTAAAAGCTTACTTGTCCCCTCTTCCCCTCATATAATAATGTATAAAGAGAAAAGTTCAGTAACCTATATCACTGAGAAAATGTTGCAAGACATGTGGGTTTAAGATTTTAATACTAGAGGGGCCGGAGAGGTGGCTAGTGGTTAAGAGCACCAGTTGCTCTTACAGAGGACCTGGGTTTGATTCCTGGCATCATGTGGTGGCTAACAACTGTCTGTAGCTCCAGTTCTAGGGGAATCTGATGCCTTCTGACTCCACAGGCATTGCATGACATAGGTGCACTTACGTGCAGGCAATACACTCATACACATAAAATAAAAATAATAACAAAATTTTAAAAATTGATACCAGCTGTTCATGGTGGCACACACCTGTAATACCAGCACTGTGGAGACAGAGGCAGGTTGTTCTGTGTAAAGTTGGTACCAGCCTAGACTTTATAGCAAGTTTCAAGCCAGCTGGGGTTACTTTAAGGCCCTGTCTCAAAAAAAAAAAAAGATTCAATACTGATTGCTGATGAGATGGTTCAGCCAGTAAAATGCTTGCTGTTTTAGATACCCAGCACACATTATAAAAGCTAGGACATCACAGTGCATCTGTAACTCCAGTACTCTGTGGCACAAAGACATGGGATCCCAAGGAATAGCTGGCCATCTAGGTGTGGAAGTGCTGAATTCTGGGTTCAGTTAAAGAGACAGTTTTTCAAAAAAATGTGATGGAAGAAGACACTCAAAGTCAACCTGTGGTCTGCACACATATGCATAGGAAGGGGTGAGCATGAGCACACACAGTTACAGAAAATAAATTCATACAGCCGCTTGCTACATGACTAACCAGGAAGGTTTTCTGCCAATCTAATTATCTTTCCAAGGTTTTTATTACAATTAAAATCACATTTTGAAATCTGCCATTGTTTCTGTGTATCTGCTATTTTTTAATTTATAGATTTATACTGTAGATAATAAAATTTAAGTATATTCAGCTAGGCATGGTGGCTCACACCTTTAATCCTAGCATTTGGGAGGCAGAGGCAGGTGGATCTTTGTGAGTTCAAGGCCAAACAGGGTTACATAATAAGACCATCTCAAAAAATAAAAATAAAAAAAAAAAAAAAAAGACCAAAAAAATTTAAGTATATTCAAATGTGCCATAAAATCTCTATTATTTTGCCATTAGAATTTATCACACTTAACTTTAAATTTATCATACTTTTTAAATTTAAACTTAACTTTAGTGTTGATTTCACTATGTTCCCAAATGTTTTTGTTACATTTGCCCTTTGTGATAACTCCCTTAAAATAAAATGCTATTCTCTTTTCATTCAGGGATGGTATAGAGTTTGCCTTTAAATACCAGAATCAGAAAGGACAAGAATATCCACCTCCTAATCTGGCTTTTCTTGAAGTACTAAGTGAATTTTCTTCTAAACTTCTTCGACAGGACAAAAAGACTGTGTAAGTTGCACATGCTGACATAGAAGTGATTGTTCTTTTTTCTTTATTGCATATTAGACACTTAAATGTTCATTTTTAATTTTTTTATTTTTATTTTTTTTTTTTTTTTTTTTTTTTTTTTTTTTTTTTTTTTATTTTTGCATTTTTAAATTTTTATTTATTTTTCTATGTGTTATAGATATGTCTCTGCATGTAGGTTTGTGCACCCGTGTCGTGCAATGCTGCGAGGTCAGAAGAGGGTGTCGGATTCCCCTGGAACTGGAGTCAAAGGTGGATCTCAGCCACCATGTGGGTGCTGGGGATCGAACCCGGGTCCCGGAAAGAGCAGTCGGTGCTAGGCCGTCTCTCCAACCCAGAAAATTCTGCATTTTGACTTGGAGTCTGTAAAATGAAGTTAAGCAGATGAAAATGCTTTCTTATACTACAGTTCAAATATGTGTGAACATTGGCCGTTTATATTGTATGACACTTCTGTACTTCCACATTAATGTAATTTTTTAATTATTTCCTGTCTGCTTCTGTCAAGATGAACTGGGTCTGGTGGTGCACCACTTCGAATGCTAGAGCCTAAAGAAGGGAAAATTGCAAGAAAGGCCAGCCTTATAGGGAAAGCTTAGCTCTACCACCCCCAACAAAAAGATCAGCTTTTTTCTTTTTTTCTTTTTTTTTTTTTTTTTTAATGTGTATGAGTGTACTGTCTGCATGTAGGTTTGTGTACCCGTGTTGTGCAATGCTGAGGAGGTCAGAAGAGGGCGTCGGATTCCCCTAGAACTGGATTAAAGACATTGTTACCACCTTGTGGTGCTGTGTGGGTCTGGGTCGAACCGGGTCCTCTGCAAGAGCAATTGGTGCTCTTAACCACTAGGCCATCTCTCCAGCCCCAGACCTGAAATTCTGATCAAAGTTTTTAATTGTGGAGTGACGTTAAATCTCTTTGAATGCCTTCTCTGCTTTTATTGAGATGATCATATATATGGCTTTTATTCCTCATTCTGTTGATGTGTTATCAGTTTGCCTGGGTTGAACCATCTTTGTATTCTTGAGATGAATCTTTCCTGATTGTGATGAGTTTGTGTTTTAGTGTTTGTTAGCATTTCGTTGAGGGTTTTTGCCTCTTCTGTTCATCAAGGATATATCAACCTGTTATATTTTTACTTGTGTCTTTGTTTTGTTTTGCTGTCCATAATAATGGCCTGGTAGAATGTGCTTGAAATAACAAGAATTTTGTTTCATTGTTATAAAATATTTGTTAGAACTCAGCAGTAAAACTGATACTGGGTTTTTCTTTGACTTGACTTTCTTTGTATTACTAATTCATCCTCTTTTTACCACTGGCAGTTCAAGTTTGTTTGTTTTTTTGTTTGTTTTTTCCCTAGGCTTTGAGATTTGTTGTCATTGCTTGTTGTTCATGTTCATAGTGTATTTTTTTTTCTTTTTTTTTTAAATTTTTATTGATGCTTTATGCATTTCATACATCATTTCCAATTCAGATAGGCATATTTCCTTTTTCCCTCCCCCCAACCCCACCCCGTCCAGATAATGATCGGCCATAACTGTCCTGCATCTTTCTGTCAGTTTTTTTTTCATTTTTTAGCTATAAGTGAAATCCATGAGTACAAGCATCTTCGTGCAAAAACCAATTGCAGGCTGCTGTGCCCAAACCCACAGCCCCACCATCCAGTGGGACACAAATGTACCAACTTCGGCTGAGAAAGAAAAATACAGCTTTGCATTGAGTAGGATGTACCAAAAAGTGACAACTGAAAGGTTGACCCATCTGAACATTGAAAGGAAGAAAAGCCTCAGATTGCCATAAACATCGAACCCCTCTGTGGACCTAATGTAACAAATATTTAAAATGGTCCTAGAAACTTACCTTCTAGGTGCCAACAGGTTTGATGATAGAGACTTTCTTGCCTTCATAGTGTATTTTAATGTTATTTTGTATTTCTGTACTATCTGTTGTAATGTCCCCTTACCTTGTCTGATTTGAGTCTCCCCTAGCGTAGATAAGGATTTATCTATTTTCTCTTTTGAAACAACCAGCTGTTTTATTGATCTTTTCTAAGATTTTTTTTTTAGAACTGGGACTAAAGAGATGGCTCAGAGGTTAGTAACACCAGCTGCTCTTTCAGAGGACATGAGTTCACCCAACATGGTGGCTAACGGCCATCTGTAACTCCAGTTCCAGGGAATCCAATTCCCCACTTCTGACCTCTGTGGGTTTTGCATGACACAGGTGCACCTACCTACATACAGACAGCACATTCATACATGTAAAATAAATAATGAAAAGAATTTTAATGTTTTTAGTCTTATTACATTTACCATTTATTTCTACTCTGGTTGGTTATTTAGTTGGTTGATTGGTTGGTTTTGGGTGTTTTTTGTGAGACAGGATCTCACACAATAGCCTTGAACTTGTGGTGATCCTCCTGCCTCAGCACTCTAAGTGCTGGAATTATAGACCAAAGTGCCCAGCTTCTACTTTGATCTTTTTTTCCTTGCATTAATTTTAGGTTTAATCTGTTTTTTTTTTTTTTCTAGCTTTCTACAGTGCCATGATAGCTTGAGATATTTCTTCTTTTGTGATATAAAATCATTATAAACTTCCCCCTTGTCACTGCATTTGCTGCATCCTGCATTTTGGGGTGTGTTAGATCTCCCTTTTCATTGGTTTCAAGAACTCTTTAATTTCCCTTTTTTTTTAATTTATTTTTTTATGTGTATGAGTGTACTATCTGCATGTAGGTTTGTGCACCCATGTCATGCAATGGCGTGGAGGTCAGAAGAGGGCATTGGATTCCCCGGAACTGGAGTTAAAGATAGTTCTGAGCCACCACGTGGGTGCTTGGAATCAAACCCTGGTCCTCTGCAAGAGCAGTCAACACTCTTAACTGCTGAGCCATCTCTCCAGCCCTAATTTCCCTTTTGACTTTATCCTTTTTTTTTTTTTTTTTTTTTGTGGGGTTCTTATCCTCAGCCTTTAACCGCTGCGCTATTCCCCCAGTCCGACTTTATCCTTCTTATATTGGTCCTCAAACATAAGTTTTTAAATACCTGTATATTTGCATTGTTTTCGTTCTTTTTAAATTATTTTCTATTCTTGCTATGTTGTGGTCAAAGATGATACTCAATGTGTTTCCCACTTATTTTCAAGTTACTGAATCCTGTTTTGTGGCCTATTATAAGATCTATCAACAGCATGTCCCATTTGCTGTTAAGAAATAATATATATTCTGTTGTTGAATGAAATGTTCTGTTGATATCTCTTAGATCCTTTTGGTCTAGAATGCACACTGATTTCCACTGAAGGAAAGATGTCTTTGGTAACTCTTTCCTGCCTTTTCCAGTGCATAATTTCTTACCACTGAGCCATCTCATCAGACCCCTATACATTTTCAAATTCAGAAACTTGGTTCTTGATTAAAATAAATATTAAAAAATTCATTTATTTTTTTTTTTTTTGGTCTTTTTGAGACAGGGTTCTCCTGTAAGCTCTGGCTGTCCTGGAACCTCATCTGTAGACCAGGCTGGCCTTGAATCACAGAGATTCGCCTGCTCTGCCTCCCAAGTGCTGGATTAAAGGCAGTGCCACCATGCCTGTCTAGTTTTTTTTTTTTTTTTTTTTTTTTTTTTGTCTTTTTGAGACAGGGTTCTTTCTCTTTTTGTCACTCTGTAGACCAGGCTGGCTTGAACTCACAAAGGTCCGCCTGCCTCTGCCTCCCAGTGCTAGAATTAAAGGCATGTGCCACCACGCCCGGCTAGTTTTGCTTTTTAAATGTGTGTTCAGACTAGTTGGGATATTGTTTTGTCTATAGTATTTTTCAAGTCTTCTATTTCTGTATTATCTTTTCATTGCTGTGACAAAATATCTAAAAAGACATCTTCATAAAGAAAAGATTTATAGGTTTTGGTCTATGGTTGAGTGGTTCCACTGTCTCTAGTCTGTAGTAAATCAGAATATCATGGTAGCAGGTAGGGAGCAAAGCTGCTCATCTAGTGGAGGCCAGGAAGCAAAGAGAGAAAAGCAGGAACTAGAGACAGGTGTGTCAGGGTCACACAACTCCTCGTGACCTACTTTGTCCAGCCGTGTCCCACCTCCTGATAGTGATTCAGCTATAATGGAGAAATTCTTTGGTAAGGTTAGCACCCTTACAAACAAACCACCTCTAAATAGCACTACAACAACACATGCACCTTTGAGGTACACTTCATATTCATATTCAAACCATAACCATTTTCTTTTACTGATTTGTTCTTTCTTATGTTGTGATATTAGGGATTGGTCCCAGAGTCCCCCAAATTTGCTAAGCACATGCTCTTCCACTGAGCTTCATGCCTTGTTTTCTGCCCATTAGAGGAAAGAATATTGAAGTTGACAGCTATTATTATTGAACTGCTTATTGATTTCTTCATTTCTGTCCATTTTTGTTACATGCTTTTTCATCTGTTGTTGTTAGCTAGATTATTATACATTCTTTAGTTATTAATGTTGTATCTCTAGAATTTTTTGTCTCTGACTCTTTTTGTCTGCTGATAGTAAAGTCCACCCAGCTGTCTGTGGTCACCATTTATATAGTATGTTATTTTTCTGCCCTCTGACTTTTTGCCTCGTATCTTTTAACCTGAAGTGTGTTTCATGTAGACAGCAGGTGATTGGCTCTTTTCCTCATATTCCTCTAGCTGACAATCTCTACCACTGTACCTTTTTTTCTTTTTTATACATCTTATAGAGTTTTTTGCTTTTCTTTATCTTTTATCACTTTTTATGTTAAATCTACTGTTGCATTAATTGTGTCTTTTTTCTTTTTCTTCCTTTTTGGTCTTTGAGACAGGGTTTCCCTGTAGTCCAGCTGGCCTGGAACTCACTATGTAGACCAGGCTGACCTTGAACTCATAAGAGATCTGCTTGCCTCTGCCTCCTAAGTCCTGGGATTAAAAGTGTGCACTACCATGCCCGGCTTATTGCATTTTTTTAAGTTATTTTTTAGCGGTTTTTCTCAGGCCTTTAACATCTTTTAAATTTTTCACTAATTTATTTCTTTATTCCGGGTGGGGAGTTCATGTCATAGTATTGGAAGATTTGGTTCTGCCCTTCTACCACGGGGGTCCTGACACCAAACTCTGGTAAGGCTTGGCAGCAAGTGCCTTTATAACACTGAGCCATCTCATTTACCCTTTAAATTTGGGGGGGGGGTGGAATAGAGGGGCTGGAGAGAAGGCTCAGCACTTAAGAGCACTGGCTGCTCTTGCAGAGGACCTGGGTTCAATTCCAAGCACCCACATGGTGGCTAACAACCATTCAAAACTCCAGTTCCAGGGGAATCTGACACCCTCTTTGACCTCCCAGGGCATTGCACAGCACAGGTGTACTTACACAACACACATACAGGCAATACACTCATGCACATAAATGAAATAATAAAATAATAAGTACATTGGTGGCTAGAGAGATGGCTCAGTGGTTATGGGCACTTACTGCTCTTGCAGAGGACCCTGGTTCAATTCCTATCACCCACATGGTGACAAACACCTATCCATACCTCCATACCTCCAGTTGCAGGGGCTGGAATGCCTCTTTTTTTTTTTTTTTTTTTTTTTTTTTTTTTTTTTTTTNAAACTTCCCTCTTAGGACTGCTTTTAAGGTATCCCATAGGTTTTGTTGTGTTGTATTATCATTGTCATTCAGTTCCAGGAATGCTTTTATTTCTTTCTTTATCTCTTCCTTGACCCATTATTCAAGAGTGTGTTGTTTAGTCTCCATGTGTTCTTGTAGATAGTAGGGCTTATCCTGGATTTTTTAAGTCTTTTTGAGACAGGTTCTCCCTTTAGTCCCAGCTGGCCTTGAACTCACAGAGATCCGCCTCCCAAAGGCTGGGATTAAAGGCATGTGTCACCACACCAAGCTCTTAAATTTAGTTTTGTTTTTTTTTTTTAATTTATTTTTTTAAGTTTTTTTTTTTTTTTATTTCTGTATGTGTATGAATGTACTGCCTGCATGCAAGTCTGTGCATCCGTGTCATGCAATGCCGTGGAGGTCAGAAGAGGGCGTTGGATTCCCCTGGAACTGGAGTTCTCCTGGAATTGGAGTTTCAGACGGTTCTCGGCCACCATGTGGGTGCTGGGGATCGAACCCGGTTCCTCTGCAAGAGCAGTCGGCGCTCTTAACTGCTAGGCCATCTCTCCAGCCCTAAATTTAGTTTTTAAGAGTAAGCCTGAACTCAAAGGACACCTGTTCCCCTAGATTTCTCTTGGATCTGTACCCTGGAACTGTGTTCTGGACCAGTGTCTTCCAATCAAGTCTCACTCATAATTTTGTTCAAAACCTTTTCTCCAGCTTCAATTGAAGAAGTACAAGCTTGGATTCACCCTTATCAGACTAGCCTGCCTTGTCATCCCTAGTTCTTGAAAAATTTTATACACAAAATGTCAAGTATTGTTTTCAATAAAGATGGGCATGTGGTTTTTCAGTACTTTGATATGTTAATTCTTAGGATACCCATAATTAATTCATTCATTATGTTTTGGGGTATAATAACAAATTGAGGTGCCCAGGAAACAAGATCAGGTACCCAGGGGTTATAACATCCCATGCATGGTTCAGTGAGTTTGCCTAGGCTAAATGAAAGTCATTAGTCCAGATTATATCTATTTTATAAGAGTCATTCCTACAAGACAGAGTCTCATGGCTGAAAATGACCCTGAACCTTGTTCCTCCACCTCCCAAGTACTGGGATTGTAGGCAGGAGCCACCACTCTCAGTGCGTGCAGAGCTGGGACTGGACATGCTAAGGCAAACACTCCACCAAGTATTGTATTTTCCCAGTTCAGTTTTTGATAATTTTTCCTTATTTTCTATTTCTTTCTTTCTTTCTTTTTTTTTTTTTTAATTTTCTATCAAGTAGTCAGGGTCCCCCTGTAGCCCCAGCTGTCCTGGAACTTGCTCGGTAGACCAGCCTGGCCTTGAAGTCACAGACATCCATCTGCCTCTGCTGGGATTAAAGGCGTGCTCCATTACGCCTGGCCTCTTCTTTCTTGATATTCTCATAATACAATTTGGTATACTTAACAGTGTTCCAAACTTACCTCAGGCTCTATTAATTTTTTTTTATTTCAAGCTGAACTTTAGAGTACACATAGCATCAAAGTAACATAAATGAAACTTGTGATACCAAAAAAAAAGCATCAAAATACAGTGATACTTTAATATGGAAATTCCATTTTTTTCTCCAACTTCTATTGCTTCTATATATATATATGTACATACATAAATATATACATATGTAAATACATACATACACATATCACCTGAGTTGGAGGATTTTCTTTCTTTTTTTATTCTTTTTCTTCCCTCTGCACCAGATTGCTTATTACCAAGATAGGGCCTCTCAACTTTACTGGCCTTTTCTTTTTTTTTTTTTTCATAAAGATTAGTTTGCTAAGCCTTTTCTTTTGTTTTTTTTTTTTTTTTGTTTTGTTTTTTTTTTCTCTCTTCTTTTTTTTTCCAGTTCAAATCTATTAAGCCCCCATGGTATTTTTTAATATTCATTACTGTAACTTTGTCTTTTTGAGACAAGGTCTCCCTGTAGCCCCAGCTGGCCTTGAACTTACAGAGATCCACTGCCTCTGCCTCCCAAGTGCTGGGATTAAAGGTGTATACCACCATGCCTGGCAAGAAAATCTTTAAATCTTGGTCAGAATAAGAGTTGGTAAGTATTTGAACCACAGCTTGTTTTCTTATCTTTTGTCTGCTATTATAGCTCTGTATTGTGGAAACTACTTCAGGCAGGTGGATAAAAAGATGGGAACCCCTCCTCTCTCCAGATCCCAGAGTTGGGAATACCCTGAAGGGAAGGGGCATACTTACTATCTGCCTTTCTCACAACCTCCTAGCCCTGTACTATAGAAGTTTTGTTCTCAGCAGTAGCCGGAGAGAAGGAGGCTTCTTTTCCCCATCTTGCTCCTCATGGGGGTAGATGCTACTCTAGGAATACCAGGCTGAGACCGTGAGGGCTGTGAATCCTCCATAGCTCAGTGCCCCATAAAGGAGCAAGCTGAGGCCCAAGGGTGCCTTGCCTTCCTATTCAGAAGAAAAGGGAGGTTCTTCTGTTCTATTCCCTTTCTCCCTTCCTTCCTTCAGGGGCATCAAAGTTGAAAGTTCTGTCCAAGGCTGAGACAGAGACAAGGATGTTGCTCTTTAGCTTTATCTAGGTGAGGTTGACTATCTGGAATTGGACATAGAAAATTCCTTCCCTAAAGGTTTTGCTGAAAATAATGGGCATCTTGACTGGAAGTCAAAAAGGAGAGTCCAAGTAATTCTACTATTAGCAGCAACAAATGACAGAACTGAAAACCCACCACTTAAAAAAACAAATGAC
>VZQC01007614.1:278086-344353 GCA_009823505.1 Rhizomys pruinosus
CCACCCTGAGACTTCACCTAGGAAATTGCAAATCCAAAAAAAAAAAAAAAAAGATTTTCTTTTGAATATAATTTTTCCATTAGTCATATGCTCTTAAGACAATTTGTAGATGTCATATAATTGTCTGACAGGGGTTTGGGGGGTGGGTTGGTTGGTTGGTTTAAAGGTTATTTTGGGAGGTGGACAGATGGCTCAGCATTAAGAGCAGTTTCTGTTCCTGCAGAAGACCCAGGTTTGGTTCCTAGCACCCACATGGTTGCTAACAACCTTCTATAATTCCAATTCCAAGGAACCCAACACCCTCTTCCAGCCTCTGTAGGCACTGCACAACACACATCATGCTTGCATATATCAGGCAAATAAATATTCATACACATAAAATAAAAATAAATTAAGATTTTTTTTAAGAAAGAAAGATTATTTCGCTGGGAAATGATATGCCAGATTCCTTATTCTACACCTTTCCAGAACTCCTATCCTAATTTGAACACTTTAAAAGAAACTTAGAATGTATTTGAGCCAAATTTACAATTCTTTATCATTGACTTTTTTTTTTTATGTGTATGAGTGTACTGTCTGCATGTAGGTTTGTGCACCCATATCATGCAATGCTGCGGAGGTCAGAAGAGGGTGTCTGATTCCCCTGGAACTGCAGTTAAAGATGGTTCTCAGCCATCATGTGGGTGCTCAAACCTGGGTCCTCTGTAAGAGCACTCAGCACTCTATCATTGACATTTAAAAGAAAAGGAAGTCCAGTGTGGTAGTGCACACCTGTAATCTCAGCACTCAGGAAGTAGAGGCAGGTGAATTTCTGTGAGTTCAAGGCCTGCTGGGGCTACAAGGAGATACTGTCTCAAAAAGTAAAAAAAAAAGAAATGCAGGAAAAGACTGCACACATGTGCACGCACACATAACTGCTGCTGTTGTATACCCACCCCTCCCTAGTTGAAAGTACTCCAGGAATGTGAAACATACTACATAAATGCCACATGAAGTGCTCACTTCTCTTGTATTGTTTCTAGTCATTCATATCTAGAGAAATTCCTCACTGAGCAGATGATGGAAAGAAGGGAAGATGTGTGGCTCCCACTCATCTCCTACAGAAATTCACTAGTAACTGGGGGCGAAGATGACAGAATGTCTGTGAACAGTGGAAGTAGCAGCAGTAAGACCTCCTCAGTAAGGAGTAAGAAAGGACGACCCCCACTTCACAAAAGACGAGTAGAAGGTAAGTTTTATATACACTGTAAGACAAATTATTTACCTGGCTTTATAGAGGTTAAATAAAAAGTGTCAAATGATTTGTTGAAACAAGATACTGTTAGGCACATGATATCTTGTTTGGTGCGCTGAAATATGCAGGTACAAAGGTTGGTATATATAAAGTTGGGCAGAAAAAGTCAGCTAGATGTAACATAGAGAATAGAGTAAGATAAGCATAGGGAAAACGAGGAAGCAGTTTTGAAAATCTATATAATTGATCTCCATATTATGTGCTTATAATACATTAAATTTTAAAACAAGATGGTGTTGTATTAAATTCATCTGAACCCCAGTGTTGTGATGGTGCATGCCTGTAATCCTAGCACTTGGAAGATGCAGGCAGGAGGATCAAGAGTTCAGAGTTCCAGCACTTGTAGGCAGAGACAGGCAGATCTCTGTGAGTTCAAGACCAGCCTGGTCTACAGAGTGAGCTCCAGGCCAGCTGGGACTTAAAGGGAGACCCTGTCTCAAAAATTAAAAAAAAAAATTTTAAAACCAACCTGGAATGGAAAGATGACTCAGTGGTTAAGAGCACTACCTGCTCTTACAGAAGTTCTGTTCCCAGCACCCACATGGAGCCTAACAACTGTCTGTAACACCACGACAAGGGGATCCAACGCCCCCTTCTGGCCCCCACAGGCATTGCATGACATAGATGCACTAACATAAATGCAGGCAAAACATTCATATACATAAAATCAAAATTAAGAAATAAGCCTAACACATATACCCTGTCTCTAACTGTGAGAACAGTTGTTTTTATGCTCGTGGGAAGCCACTTGTCACTCTACAATTGCTCAAAAACGCCAAAAAAAAAAAAAAACAATAGTTATCCAATTAATGATAGTACTGGAAAGTTATTCTATATGCTCAATTTGCTGCAGAGGTATACTCTCAAATTACCAGTATCCCTGTATTATTAAGATGTGTGTGAAAAAGAGGGGTGGAAACAAAGAGAGATATAGATAGAGACAGGCTGGCCTCCAACTTGCTATACAGCTGAGGACAACCCTGAACTCTTTTTTTTTTTTTTTTTAATTTTTGAGACAGGGTCTCCCTTTAAGTCCCAGCTGGCCTGGAGCTCACTCTGTAGACCAGGGCTGGTCTTGAACTAACACAGAGATCTGCTGTCTCTGCCTACAAGTGCTGGAACTCTCACTCTTGATCCTCCTGTCTGCATCTTCCAAGTGCTAGGATTACAGGCATGCACCATCACAACACTGGGGTTCAGATGAATTTAATAAAACACACATCTTGTTTTAAAATTTAATTTTATAAGCACATAATATGGAGATACTATAGATATATAAGCACATTATGGAGATCGACGTTAATTTTATAAGCACATATATGGAGATCAACATATAGATTTTCAAAACTGCTTCCTCGTTTTCCCTATGCTTATCTTACTCTATTCTCTATGCTATATCTAGCTGACTTTTTCTGCCCAATTTTATATATATCAACCTTTGTACCTGCATATTTCAGTGCACCAAACAAGATATCATGTGCCTAACAGTATCTTGTTTCAACAAATCATTTGACATTTTTTATTTAACCTCTATAAAGCCAAGTAAATAATTTGTCTTACCGTGTATATAAAACTCACCTTCTAATCGTCTTTTGTGAAGTGGGGGTCGTCCTTTCTTGCTCCTCACTGAGGAGGTTTTACTGCTGCTACTTCCACTGGTCACAGACATTCTGTCATCCTCGCCCCAGTTACTAGTGAATTTCTGTAGGAGATGAGTGGGAGCCACACATCTTCCCTCCTTTCCATCATCTGCTCAGTGAGGAATTTCTCTAGATATGAATAACTAGAAACAATACAAGAGAAGTGAGCACTTCATGTGGCATTTATGTAGTATGTTTCATTCCTGGATATTTTTTTTTTTTTTTTTTTTGGTCTTTTCGAGACAGGGTATCCCTGTAGCCCCAGCTGTCCTGGTACTCGTAGACCAGGTGGCCTGAACTCACAACGATCGCCCTTGCCTCCCAGTGCAGGATAAAGGCGTGCGCCACCACGCCCGCCCTGGCAGTACTTTCAACTAGGGAGGGGTGGGTATACACCAGTAGCAGTTATGTGTGCGTGCACATGTGTGCAGTCTTTTCCTGCATTTCTTTTTTTTTTTTTTTTTTTTTTTTACTTTTTGAGACCGTATCTCCTTGTAGCCCCAGCAGGCCTTGTAACTCACAGAAATTCACCTGCCTCCTTCCTGAGTGCTGAGATTACAGGTGTGCACTACCACACTGGGCTTCCTTTTCTTTTAAATGTCAATGATAGAGTGCTTGAATGCTCTTACAGAGACCCAGGTTGAGCACCCACATGATGGCTGGAAACCATCTTTAAATGCAGTTCCAGGGAATCAGAACCCTCTTCGACCTCCACACATTGCTATAGGGTACACAAACCTACATGAGACAGTACACTCATACACATAAAAAAAAAAGTTCAATGATAAAGAATTGTAAATTTGGCTCAAATACATTCTAAGTTTCTTTTAAAGTGTTCAAATTAGGACAGGAGTTCTGGAAAGGTGTAGAATAAGGAATCTGGCATATCATTTCCCAGCGAAATAATCTTTCTTTCTTAAAAAATCTTAATTTACTTATTTTATGTGTATAATATTTATTTGCCTGATATATGCAAGCATTGATGTGTGTTGTGCAGTGCCACAGAGGCTGGAAGAGGGTGCTGGTTCCCCTGGAATTGGAGATACATTATAGAGTTGTTGCAACATGTGGGTGCTAGGAACCAAACATGGGTCTTCTGCAGGAACAGAAAACTGCTCTTAATGCTGAGCCATCTGTCCACCTCCCAAAATAACCTTTTTAAACCAACCAACCAACCCAACCCAACCCCTCAAACCCCTGTCAGACAATTATATGACATCTACAAATTGTCTTAAGAGCATATGACAAACAGAAACATAATATTCAAAAGAAAATCTTTTTTGTCTTTTTGAGACAAGGTCTCCCTGTAGCCCCAGCTGGCCTTGAACTTACAGAGATCCACCTGCCTCTGCCTCCCAAGTGCTGGGATTAAAGGTGTATACCACCATGCCTGGCAAGAAAATCTTTAAATCTTGGTCATAATAAGAGTTGGTAAGTATTTGAACCACAGCTTGTTTTCTTATCTTTTGTCTTTATATCTTGATTGTGGAAACTACTTAGGCAGGTGGATAAAAAGATGGGAACCCTCCTCTCTCCAGGTCCCAGAGGTGGGAACCCCCTGAAGGGAAGGGGCACACTTACTTACTATCTGCCTTTCTCACAGCCTCCTAGCCCTGTACTGTAGAAGTTTTGTCCTCAGCAGTAGCCGGAGAGAAGGAGGCTTCTTTTCCCCATCTTGCTCCTCATGGGGGTAGATGCTACTCTAGGAATACCAGGCTGAGGCCATGAGGGCTGTGAATCCTCCATAGCTCAGTGCCCCATAAAGGAGCAAGCTGAGGCCCAAGGGCTGTGCTTCCTATTCAGAAGAAAAGGGAGTTCTTCTCTATTCCTTTCTCCCTTCCTTCCTTCAGGGGCATCAAAGTTGAAAGTTCTGTCCAAGGGCTGAGACAGAGACAAGGATGTTGCTCTTTAGCTTTATCTAGGTGAGGTTGACTATCTGGAATTGGACATAGAAAATTCCTTCCCTAAAGGTTTTGCTGAAAATAATGGGCATCTTGACTGGAAGTCAAAAAGGAGAGTCCAAGTAATTCTACTATTAGCAGCAACAAATGACAGAGCTGAAAACCCACCACTTAAAAAAACAAATGACTCACTCAAAAGATGGAGTAAAGAGCTGAACAGAAATTCAAGTGAGAAAATAGAGTTGGCTGAGAAACATCTTTTATTCTTTTAATTATTTATGTGTATGAGTGTACTGTCTGCATGTAGGTAGGTGCAACTCATGTATTGCAGTGGTGCAGAGGTCAGAAGAGGGTGTCGAATTCCCCTGGAACTGGCAGTTAACGATCGGTTCTATCCTGCCATGTGGGTGCTGAGACTGAACCCTGGTCCTCTGCCAGAGGGCAAGTTGGCTTTCAAGGGTACACCCACAGATCCAACCATAAAGGCTAAATATCTAACTGGCTAAGGGAGGTTAAGCATACAAACTTTGATCGCTAAGTGGCTTACACTGACCCAGAGGTCACCTCTATGTAGCCAACCCAAATATCCAAAGAGAAAGAGGTCTGAGCAGAGACATCAGAGGAAATAGATTTCAAAGTTTATTCATCTGTGTAAATAAGTGAACAAGCACATGGTAATAAGCCTCTCAGAGAATAGACTCAGTGTCAAAAATAGGTAATTATTTCATAGTGTGTTCTCCATGTAGTATCTAAAATATTCTGTTTTCAAAGAAAAAAATGTGAGACAAGAAACAAGAATATGTGATATATACACATGGACAAAACCAACTAATTGGAACTTGTCCCAGAGAAACTGTGAAGTTATTAATGTAGTAATTCAAGAACTATGAGGCTAGAGATGGCCCAGCCATTAAGAGAACAGGCTGCTCTTGCATAACACCCAGGTTAAAATTCCAGCACCCACATGGTTGGCTAACAACTGTCTGTAACTCCCATTTCCAGGTGATTCTGATTCCTTCTTCTGACACTGTGACTGCAACACAGATGGCTCAACTATGCTACATCAAAATACCCAAAAATTTTTTTTTAAGTAAATATATTAAGAATTAAAGAATTACATCTGGAGAGAGGAAGAAGGTGAGGTGATGCTGCTGCTGATTTTCAACTACCGAACCGAACATGAAAGACAAGCAAAACAAGGAAGAACTGGCCTGGAGATGACTTTCTGCTTTGCTGCAATGACTGCATTCAGGGCATGTGCACGAATCATAGGTGTGAAGCATGGTGAGCCACACCCTGAGACTCCACCAGAACATTCTGCAAATCAATTACAGTAATGAATATTAAAACAATACCATGGGGCTTATATAGATTAACTGGAAGAAAAAAAAAAGAAGAGAGAGAGAAAAACAAAACAAAACAAACAAAAAAAAAACAAAAGAAACAGGCTTAGCAAACTAATCTTTATGAAAACCCCAAAAACCCCACCACAACCGCACCAACGGCACACGCGACAAGTTGAGCGTCCCTATCTTGTATACAGCAAAATCTGGTGCAGAGGAAGAAATAAGGAATAAAAAAAAAAGAAAAATCCTCCAACTCATGTTGATTGTGTTTGTATGTATTTACTACTGTATATATTATTTGTATGTGTATATATATATATATATATATAAGAGAGCGAGAGAGAGAGCGAGAAGCAATCACAGTTGGAGAAGAAAAAAATGGACATTTCCATGTTAAAGTATCACTTATTTTGATCTTTTTTTTCGGTATCACACGTTTCATTTATGTTACTTGATGCTATGTGTACTCTAAAGTTTCAGCTTTAAATAAAAAAAAAAAAACATTTAACAAGACCTGAGGTAAGTTGGAACACTGTTAACTTAACAAATTGGATTATGAGAATATCAAGAAAGAAGATGGCTGAATCTCCTGAGCCCCGCCCAGAAGGTACGGAAGAGGCATCTGAGGAGGAAGCAACCAGCCTTCACACACAGTGAAGAAGGCACTTAGGACTCACTTGGACATACAGCAAGGAGAGAGGCCCATATGCCAGGTCACGAAGAAGAGACAACACTGTGAAAGGAGCAGGACATCCCGTGCCAGCGCTTTACCAAACCCTTTGGAGACGTCCTGCAGTGGGATTCCGCTGGGATGGCCCCAGGGAACAGAACATCCAGAAACCACAATTGGGAAACATATTAAAGAACTACAAGATCAATAAAGACCAAATTAAAGAACTAGAAAAGAGAAGAATGAACTCAAGAAGGACCTAGAGAGACATACTGACACCTGACTAACACGAGAGGAAGAGAAACACTGAAAATAACCCAACCTGCATCAAAAAAAAAAAAAATAAAGAAACCAAACCAGCGAACCAAAGAGCTTCAAAAAGGCTGAGAAGCTCCAAAAAGAAGTCGAAAGACTAAAGAAAACAGAGAAGGAGGAAATGATAAGGAAAGAAAACACTCATCCAATCAAGAAAAAGGAAAAAGGAGGGAAAAAGCCAAAAGAATGGAGGAAGCAGGAACAAAGAAATATCAGACCTGGAAGATACACACCGAACAACTAAAAACTCAAAGAGGAAAGATATGAAAAATTTAAACATACACAAACATGGAACAACCAGGAGCTTTGGGACATTATGAAAAGACTCAAACCTCCGCACCTGAGGAATAGAGGGAATAAGAAGAAAGAATCTCTAGAGAATGGTATTGATCATATCTTCAACAGACTAATAATGAACACTTCCCCAAATAAAAAAGGAAAACCCAATACCAATTACAAGAAGCACATAGAACTTCCAAACAGACAAAGATTAGAAAAACAATTCCACCAACATAAAAAAAAAAAAAAAATAAAAGTAGACAAAAACAAAGACAAAATCCTTAAAGCCAACAAGAGCAAAAAACAACAAGTGAACCTCTAAGGGGAAAAACCTATCAGAATTGTAACTGACTTCTCAATGCAAGACTATGAACTGCAAGAAGAACCTGGAGCAAAGCATTCCAGTGTAAGGGGACAATAAGATGATGCCACACCCAGGTTATCTACCTAGCAAAAATGTCACTTCTATGTAGAGAGAGAGAGGAGGATAGAGAAAACTCTTCATGACATAAAACAACTTTGAAAGAATTCATTGTCCGAAAACCCACCCTTCAGAGAATCCTTGACAGCCATTCAAAGAAAAAACAGAGGAAAGGAGCAACCAACCCAGGACCCTTGAAACGAAACTCAATAAAAGCAAACTTTCAGGAAGTAGAGAAACTAAATCCAAACCCCCGATGGATGAAAATGGGCAAAAGGAAGCAACACAAACCAGTAAGTAGGCCATTAATATTGAAGTTCATAACCTTAAATGTTAATGATCTGAACTCCCCAATTAAAAGGTATAGACTGGGAGACTAGATTAGAAAAGAAGCCAGCGAGCTGCTGTCTACAAGAAACACCGCTTACCCGCTAAGGAAGCACAACCTTAAAAGGACGGTAATGGAAAAATATTCCAAGCAAATGGTGAACTTAAAAAAAAAGCCGGTGTAGCAGGTGGTGCTATTTTAATATCCGACAAAATAGACTTCAAAGTAAAAGAAATCATAAGAGACAAAGAAGGCCATTACATTTTCATCAAGGCAACATTTCACCAAGACAGATTTCACAATTTATGAATATATATGCACCAAATCTGGTGCACACCAAACCACTTTATAAAGACACTTCTCAAGGACCACAAGTCACAAGACTACCCCAGTACACTCATAGTGAGAGATTTCAATACCCCACTGAGTCCCTTTGGATAGGTCAACAGGACAAAGAATCAACAGAGAGGACACAACTGAACTGAATGATATGATACACAAATGGACCTCATACGGACCTCTACCGAACATTCCATCCTAATATCAGAGAATACACTTCTACTCATCACCCCTACGGAACATTCTCCAAAATAGACCACATACTGGGACACAGAAGAACCCTCTAACAAATACAAAAGATTGAAATAATTTCATGCATTCGGTTCAGACCACAGTGCCCTAAAGCTCAAAACCTCAACACCAGGATAAGACTTCCTGCCTACACGAACACATGGAAACTAAAAAACACAACTCTATAGAATTCTGCAGGTCAAGGAAGAGATAAAAAAAAAAAAAAAACATTCCTGGGGAACTGACATGACAATGACAATAACATACAACAAAACCTATGGGCATCCTTAAAGCAGTCCACGACAGAGTTTATAGCCCTGGGTGCCCTACATTAGAAAAACAGAAAAGCTGCGCACAAGTGAATGATCTAATCCTACAGCTCTAAAAGCACTTAGAGGCAACAACAGATGAAGCCTCTAAACATTCACAGACAGAAGAAATCACAAAAAATCAGAGCAGAAATCAATGAAATAGAAACAAAACAATATAAAAAATCAATGAACAGCCAAAAGTTGGTTCTTTTGTTGAAAGACTAAAGATAGACAGACCCTCTAGCCCCAGTTCACCAAAAGAGAGAAGGACAACTCCAAATCAATACATCCATGATGAAAAGGGAAAAATCACAAAAGACAAAGAAANATTTTTTGCGTTTTTGAGACAGGGTCTCCCTGTAGCTCTGGCTGTCCTGGAACTCACTGTGTTAGACCAGGCTAGCCTTGAACTCACAGAGATCTGCCTGCCTCTGCCTCCCAAGTGCTAGGATTAAAGGCGTGCACCACCACACCCGGCTGGATAACTAATTTTTTTTTTCCGTCTTTTTGAGACAGGGTCTCCCTGTAGCCCCAGCTGTCCTGGAACTCACTCTGTAGACCAGGCTGGCCTTGAACTCACAAAGATCTGCCTGCCTCTGCCTCCCAAGTGCCAGGATTAAAGGCGTGTGCCACCACGCCCAGCTGGATAGCTAATTTTAAACTATTTTATTTATTTTTATTTTATGTGTATGGTTGTATTTTCTACATGTATGTCAATGCACCCATGTTGTGCAGTGCCCACAGAGGTCAGAAAAGAGTGTTGGATTCCCTGGAAGTGGAGTTCTGGGAATAGAACCCAGGTCCTCTACAAGAGCAGCCAGTGCTCCTAACCACTGAGCCACCTCTCTAGCCCCTATAACCTTCTCATACTGTGGGGATCAGTGGTAGCTATTCCTGAATCAAAGAAAAAAAAAAAAACTAAAAGGTGTAGTATTAAGCTTAATAAAAAAAGACATCTCAGAGTAAGCATCCTTTATTTTCTCAAATATTCTTTGTTTTCTCCATGTTCTCCTCATAAGAGAGCAGAGCTGTGATCTAAGTTATTCTTTTCTACTTTTTAGATCTTCCTTTAAGCTGTTAGCACCTCATTTCTGCTGCCTTAAAAAAAAAAGACTTAAAGATTTTTGCCAAAATCTGACAGTCTTAATTGTTATTTCAGTCTAATGCATCTTTCTTTATTGGAGAAGTATTGACTGTTGATGAATGTCACATTTCAAAGTGGCTTTCCCATTGTCAGCTGTATGACATTTGAGCAGGTTTCTTAACCCTCTCTTTTAATAACTGATCAAATGAAAGATGATCAGAGTGGCTAGCCTATCATTTACTGTGAATATTAAATGAGACACTCCAAATAAAACACAGTGAACACATATTACTGAGCACAATACTTGACCTATAAGTAGCATTCAGTTACCTGTATTTTCAGAATGGTACCAAGATCATATAGGACTTTTTTTGAGCATCAAAGGACTAAGTGATGCCACTTAGGAATTAAAAAAAAGGAATAAAGGAATTAGCATTGTTTGGGGTTTATTTGTTTGTCGTTTGTTTGTTTGTTTTATGAATGTTTTCCTTGCCATGTATGTAAGTGCACCATGTATGTGCAATGTCCATGGAACCAGAAGAGAGTGTCAGAGCCCCTGGAACCTGTTAGCTGCCATGAAGGTGCTGAGAACTTACCCTGGCTCTTCTGCAGAAGCAGCCAGTCCTCTTAACGTCTGAGCCATCTTTTCAGCCCCTAATGTTAAGGTTTTACAAAAGTCTCAACACTCTGAGATTTCCTTTTATGTTTCAGCTTTGAGACTTTTGGTCAAAACAAAGAAAAATACAAAATCCTGACTTTATTCTTGAAAACTCTGAACTTTCTTAAGTGTAGTCTTATGATCCAGCATTCACTAAATTCTTTTTTTATATATTTTTTAAAATTTTACTTATTTTTTATGTGTATGAATGTACTGTCTGCATGTAGGTTTGTGCACCCGTGTCGTGCTATGCCGTAGAGGTCAGAAGAGGGTGTCAGATTCCCCTGGAACTGGAGTTAAAGACCATTCTCAGTCACCATGTGGGTGCTGGGGATTGAACCCAGGTCCTCTGCAAGAGCAGTCAGCGTTCTTAACCGCTAGGCCATCTCTCCAGCCCCTCACTAAATTCTTACTGAAGTTTTTCATCCATTTTATTGCTTAATCATTTATAAATGTTATATAAATCATCTTTGAGTTCTACACTGTTATGCTGATTTTACACAGAAGAAAAATAAGGCTTAGGAAATTTAAATAACCACATATAATTCATTAAAGGAACAGTCAGAATTCTTTTTAAGACTATAGGAAATGTATATAGACATTCAGGTAATCTACTTCGGTAATTATTAAATTGTAAAAGAAAATGTGGCTGTTTCAGTGTGAAGTTTTTGACATTATTAGGGTCGGCTGCATGCCTGGAGTGCTTAGCCAGCAGAGCTTCATCTGTTTGACATGAAGATGAGAAGAGCAGGACAAGAACTGTTTTCTCTGGGACAGCTCAGAAGTTAAGAGCATTAACTGCTCTTGCAGAGGACCCAGGTTCAATTCCCAACAACCATATGGCGGTTAACAACTGTTCATAACTCCAGTTCTAAGAGTATGTAACACTCTCTTCTGACTTCTATGGGCATTGTATGACATAGGTGCACTTATACACATGCAGGCAATATACTCATACATATAAAATAAAAATAACAAAATATTTGTTTTGAAGAATTGTTTTCTGTGAGGCTCTTTCAAGGGTAAGAAGGAAAGTCTCCACCAGGCACCTTAACAAAAACTAGTTCTTTATAAGTACTACTAAATTTAGTGTATTTTATTCTTTGGTTTTGTTTTGGTCTTTTTGAGACAGGGTCTCTCTGTAGTCCCAGCTGGCCTGGAACTCCCTATATAGACAAGGCTAGCCCTGAACTCACAGAGATCCACCTGCCTATGCCTTCTGGGTGCTAGGATTAAAGGCATGCACTGCCATGCACAGTGTATTTTATTCTTTAAACAATAATTTTAGCTATTCAAATAATAGAGCGTGAATATTAGTAGAAGTATGTTTAAAATAATTATAATTTTGAAATTTCTCAGGATTCCAGGTATGCTGATTTATTGTCCTTGAATGTCAAAGAATAACATCCCAGGGATTTGAAAACACTGAGGAATTTGTTCCTTTTTTCCACTGTATAATTCTAAAATATATCCTTATTGCTGAGTAAACATACTTTGTTTAAACATAATAATAAGCTGGGCATGGTGGCACACTCCTTTAATCTGAGCCCCCAGGAGATAGAGACTGGCAGATCTTTGCTCTCAGGCCAGCTAGGGCTTACAAGGAAACCCTGTCTCAAAAACAGTAACAACGAAAGAACAGAAATAAACAGACAAAACATTTTTTTTATTTTTTTTATTAATTTTATTTATTTCTGTATGTGTATGAATGTACTGTCTGCATGCAAGTTTGTGCACCCGTGTCGTGCAATGCCGCGGAGGTCAGAAGAGGGTGTCGGATTCCCCTGGAACTGGAGTTCTCCTGGAATTGGAGTTTCAGACGGTTCTTGGCCGCCATGTGGGTGCTGGGGATCGAACTCGGGTCTTCTGCAAGAGCGGTTGGCGCTCTTAACCGCTAGGCCATCTCTCCAGCCCCCAGACAAAACATTTTTAGTGGTTTTTGTTTTTTAAAGGGGGAGGGCCTTACTGGAGAAATTGCTCAGTGGTTGAGAGCACTGGTTGCTCATACAGAGGACCAGGGTTCAGTTCCCGGCACCCACATGGCTTCAGTCCCAGACCTAATGCCCTCTTCTGGCCTCTGCAGGCATTGCACTCACATGATGCACTTCCATTCGGCCAAGACAGTGATAGACATAAAATAAAAAGAAATCAATTAAAGGATCTTTGTTACTTAAAACATTCCTGAAGTTATTAAGTCTCCATCAGGCACTTTCACAAAATTGTGTCTAAGTACTTCAGTAAGGAATTAATAAAAGGGGCCTCCCCTCCCCCCCAGGGCAAGGAAGAAACAAGAAAAGAAACAGGCAGTTGAATTGAGCATGGTCAGTGTGCTGGGCCAAATGCAGGAGGCTCTAGGGTGATACAAGGAGTGATCAAATTTTAAGTGATTCAGGAAAGATTTTTCTGATATGAAATAAGGAGCTGACAAATGATTTTTATCTGTTTAAGAATTTAAATGGGCCAGGTGTGGTGACGCATGCCATTAATCCCAGCACTCAGAGGCAGGCGGATCTCTGTGAGTTCAAGGGCAGCCTGGTCTACTGAGCAAGTTCCAGGCCAGCTGGGGCTACAAGGAGACCTTGTCTCAAACACACACACACACACACACACACACACACACACGCACACACACACAAACTAAATGGTACCAGTATTTTGACTAGTGAAAGGTTTTTTTTTAATAAATGTCAAATGAAAAATAGTATATAAGTAGATGAATAAACATCTTTCTTGATTAAGAGATTCAGAAGTAAGCTTCAGTGACCAAGCAGTGGTCGAATACTTTTAGGAGCAGAAGGGCCAGCCCAGAATTTGCCCGTGGACCTGACCAATCCCTGGACTCCTGAGAGCCCTGAGAAGACCCACCTCATGGCAGATGGGGGCCGCCTGGGACACATCTCATATTACTATCAAGAAGGAAACAGGATTCACATTATACTTTTGATTAAAAGACTTCTGGGGCTGGAGAGATGACCTAGCGGTTAAGAGCGCCGACTGCTCTTGCAGAGGACCCGGGTTCAATCCCCAGCACCCACATGGCAGCTGAGAACCGTCTTTAACTCCAGTTCCAGGGGAATCTAACGCCCTCTTCTGATCTCCGCGGCACTGCACGACATGGGTGCACAGACCTACATGCAGACAGTACATTCATACACATAAAAAATAATAAAAAAGACTTCTGAGTTGCTTTCATAAAAATCTCGTTTATAGGTAGAAACCATAACAAATGCATTATGTGTTTTCATTAGGATGGCTTGGGTGCGCAAACAAAGCTTCAGGCTGTGCATCTTTATAAACCATCATAAGAAAAATAGACAAGACATACACACATACATGGCAGATCCTGCTAGTGCAGGATAGTGTGTAATTAAGTTCTAAGTAAACAAATGATTATATTTCCTCTAAAAGTCAAATGAGAATGTAATTAGGGGCTGAATACAATAAGCACAAGGCTCCCGGAAAGACTTAAGGGCCTGAAAACTGTAAGCCCCTCTGCATTTCCACACACACAAAAAAAGTTTCTTTAGTGATCAGTGTTTCCTTGCATTAGCAGGATTTGCTGGATTCTCTGTAAAGCCACCAGTCTTAAGTGCTACTTTCTTAGACCCCTATTAAGCTCAGGCAGCAGAGCAAAGGTTAGAGAGCTGCAGCTGACCCAACTCTTCCTCTTCTAGGATAAATAAATCTTCACAGATGGGGGGAACAGAAGACAATGTGATGATTATCATGAGGCAATGGCCTCATTTCATCCGAGCAGGCCGTGAGGCTAAGTACTGATATCCTCATTTTATAAATGAGAAAACTGAACTTTGGAAGAAGAAAACAACCAAATAACAGAGTCATCTAACGTAGTAGTAGAACTGGTATTTAAAGTAGTTGGTCGAGCTGGAGAGATGGCCTAGTGGTTAAGAGCACCAGCTGCTCTTGCAGAGGACCAGGGTTCGATCCCCAGCACCCACATGGCGGCTGAGAACCGTCTTTAACTCCAGTTCCAGGGGAATCTGACACCTCTGCGGCATTGCATGACACGGGTGCACAAACCTACATGCACATGATATACTCATACACGTAAAAAATAAAAAATAAATTAAAAAATAAATAAAGTAGTTGGTCTAGCCAGGCTTGGTGGCTCATGCCTATAATCCCAGCACTTGAGAGGCTGATGCAAGATCAGGANATTCCCAGGTTTTCAGTTATTCATCCATTTTCTTCTAGGTTTTCAAACTTGGTAGAGTATAGGTTCTTGAAATCTTCCCGTATGATTTTCTGGATCTTTTCCTTGTCTGTTGTGATATTTTCCTTTTCATCATGGATTGTATTGATTGTAGTTGTTCCTTCTTTCTTGGTTAACTGCGGCTAGAGGTCTGTCTATTTGTTTATTCTTTCAAAGAACCAAATTTGCGATTCATTGATTTTTTGTATTGTTTTCTTTGTTTCTCATTGATTTCTGCTCTGATTTTTGTTATTTCTTCTGTCTGTGCGTTTAGGGTTCATCTGTTGCCTCCTCAAGTGCTTTAGCCGTAGTGTTAGATCCTTCACTTGTGCTTTCTGTTTTTCTAATGTAGAAACCCCCAGGGCTTATCAACTTCCCTCTTAGGACTGCTTTAGGTATTCCAAGGTGGGGGGGGGGTAAAGCGCTTTTGTTGTGTGTATGTCATTGTCATAAGTTTTTTTTTTTTTTCCCGGACTGTTTTTATTTATCTCTTCCTTGACACATTCATTATTCAGCAGTGATATTGTTTAGTCTCCATGTTTTCTTGCAGGCAGTACGCTTATCCTAGTGTTGGTGTTGAGCCTTATTGCACTGTCTGACAGACAGAATGCATGTCAAATTCTTAAAATCTTTTTGTTATTTGTGGAGTTTTCTTTCTGTGTCCCAGTATGTGGTCGATTTTGGAGAGCGTTCCATGGGGTGCTGAGTAGAAAGTGTATTCTCTGGTATTAGGGTGGAAGATTCAGTAGTGGTCTATTGAGGTCCATTTGATGTATCATATCGTTCATTCAGATGTCTGTTTATTCTTTGTCCTGTTGAACCTATCCAAAGGACTCAATGGGGTACTGAAGTCCCTTACTATGAGTGTACTGGGGTTAGTGGGTGACTTGTGGTCCTGGCGAATTGTCTGTAAAAGTTGGTGTACCAGAATTTGGGCATATATATTCATAATTGTGAAATTCTTGGTGAATTGTTCCTTTGATGAAAATGTAATGGCCTTCTTCTGTCCTCCTTTTCATGATTTCTTTTACTTTGAAGTCTATTTTTGTCGATATTACAAAGCAACACCACTTTTTTTTTAGTACCATTGCTTGGAATATTTTTTTCCATCCCTTCACTTTAAGGTTGTGCCTGTCCTTGAGGGTAAGATTGTTTTTCCTGTAGCCAGCATATCGATGGATTCTGTTCCTAATCTAGTCTCCCAGTCTATGTCTTGTGATTGGGAATTTAGTCCATTAATATTTAGGCTATGACTTCAAATATTAATGGACTAATTAATGGTTTGTGTTGCTTCCTTTTTGCCTTATTATCCATCTGGACAGTTTTGATTAGTTTCTACTTCTGAAGTTATGCTTTTATGATTTCTCCTTCTAGTTCCGGGGTTGGTTGCTCCTGTTCTTCGTTCTTTGAATTGCTTCAAGATTTCTCTGACGAGGTTGGTTTCCGGACATGTATTCTTTCAACGTTGTTTTGTCAATGGAGATTTTCTCTCTCCTTCAATATAATTGAACATTTTGCTGGTATAGTACCTGGGTGGCATCTATTGTCCCTAACACTGACTGCTTTGCCCAGGTTTCTTCCTTGCTTTCATAAGTTGCTTGAGGAAGTCAGTTGTAATTCTGATATGTTTCCCCTTATACGGTCACTGTGTGGTTTTTCTCTTGTGGCTTTAAGGATTTTGTCTTTGTTTTGGGTGTCTAGCAGTTTTCACTTGATGTGGCTGGAGAATTTCTTTTCTATAGCTTGTGCTGGTTTGGAGTTCTATGTGCTTCTTGTATTGGTATTGGTTTGTCCTTTTTTTAGTTTGGGGACGTTTTCTTTTTTTTCTTTAAAATTATGCTGTTGAAGAATCTGATCAATACCATTCTCTAGAGATTCTTCTTCTCTCCTCATTCCTATGGATGCGGAGGTTGATCTTTTCATAGTGTCCACAGCTCCTGGTTGTTCCATTTTTGTGTATATTTTTAAATTTTTTCATAATCTTTCTTTGAGGTTTTAGTTGTTCTGTGTTATCTCCATGGTCTGATATTCTTTGTGTCGTCTTCCTCCATTCTGCTTCTGAGGCTTTTCCTTCCCTTCTCTCTTGAATGGATGAGGGTTTCATTCCTTTTCATTTCCCTCATCTGTGTTTTCTTTTTTAGTATGTTCTAACTTCTGTTTTGGAGCTTCTCGTCGTCTTTTTGTAGCTCTTGTGGTTCGCATGTTTGGTTTCTTTTATCTTTTTCAGCATGGGAAGTCTTTTTCAGTGTTTTCTATTCCTTCCGGAGCTGTCATTTCTCTTCTCTAGGGCCCTTCTTGAGTTCTTCGTTCTCTTTTCAATGTTCTTTGTAATTTGTCTTTATATCTTGTAGTTCTTTAAATATGTTCCCAATTGTTGTTGTCTGATTTGCTGTGTCCTGGGGCATCCCCAAGACGGATCCCACTGCAGGAGTCGGCTTCCATAGGGTTGGTAAGCTTGGACACAGGAGTGTCCTCCCTTTCCATGTTGTCTCTTCTTCGTGATCCTGGCATATGGCTTCTCCTTTCCTGTATTCCAATGTGGAGTCCTAAATGCCTCTTCACGTGTTGAAGGCTTGTTTGCTTGCCTCCTTCAGATGCCTCTGTCGTACCTTCTGCTGGGCTCAGGAGATCTCACCTCTTCTTTCTTGATATTCTCATAATACAATTTGGTATACTTAACAGTGTTCCAAACTTACCTCAGGTCTGTTAATTTTTTTTTTTTTTTATTTCAGCTGAACTTTAGAGTACACAATAGCATCAATGTAACATAAATGAAACGTTGTGATACCAAAAAAGCATCAAATACAGTGATACTTTAACATGGAAATTCCCATTTTTTTCTCCAAACTTGTTGCTTCTCTCTCTCTCTCTCTCTCTCTCTATATATATATATATTATATGATACACATACATAAATATATACAATGTTAAATACATACATACACATATGCACAGAGATTGGGATGGACTTTCTTTCTTCTTTTATGTTTTTTCTTTTTTTTTTCCTCTCGCATCCATTTCGTATTGTTATTGATTGCCTAGGGCCAACGTTCTACTTTGCCTTTTCTTTTTTTTTTTTTCATAAAGATTAGTTTGCTAAGCCTTTTCTTTTTTTTTTTTTGTTTTGTTTTGTTTTTTGTTTCTCTCTTCTTTTTTTTCCAGTTCAAATCTATTAAGCCCCCATGGTATTTTTTAATATTCATTACTGTAACTTTGATTTGCAGAATTTCTAGGTGGAGTCTCAGGGTGTGGCTCACCCATGCTTCACACATATGATTCGTGCACAGTGCCCTGAATGCAGTCATTGCAGCAAAGCAGAAAGTCATCTCCAGCCAGTTCTTCCGTTTCTTTCCGTTCGTGTTCTGTAGTTGATCAGCAGCAGCATCACCTCACCTTCTTCCTCTCTCCAGATGTAACTTTCTTTAATTCTTGAATATATTTACTTAAAAAAAAATTTATGGGTATGAGTATATTGCCTGCATGTATGCAAGTGCAGAAGAAGGCATCAGATCCCCTGGAACTGGAGTTACAGACAGTTGTTAGCCAACCATGTGGGTGCTGGAATTTTAACCTGGGTGTTATGCAAGAGCAGCCTGTTCTCATTAACGCTGGCCACGCTAAGCCTCAGTTCTTGCAATACATACATTAATACTTCACATTTCTCTGGGACAAGTTCCAATTAGTTGGTTTTGTCCTGTGTATATATCACATATTCTTGTTTCTTGTCTCACATTTTTTTCTTTGAAAACAGAATATTTTAGATACTACATGGAGAACACACTATGAAATAATTACCTATTTTTGACACTGAGTCTATTCTCTGAGAGGCTTATTACCATGTGCTTGTTCACTTATTTACACAGATGAATAAACTTTGAAATCTATTTCCTCTGATGTCTCTGCTCAGATCTCTTTCTCTTTGGATATTTGGGTTGGCTACATAGAGGTGACCTCTGGGTCAGTGTAAGCCACTTAGCGATCAAAGTTTGTATGCTTAACCTCCCTTAGCCAGTTAGATATTTAGCCTTTATGGTTGGATCTGTGGGTGTGCCTTGAAAGCCGACTGCTCTTGCAGAGGACCCAGGTTCAAGTCTCAGCACCCACATGGTAGATAAGAACCGTCTTTTAACTACCATCTTACCGCTTCACAGGAATTCGGACACCCTCTTTGACCTTGCAGCACTGCACTACAGAGTGACTTACTCATGTGCAGGCAGTATACACTCAATACCACATAATAATTAAGACATAAAAGATGTTTCTAGCCATCCTCTATTTTTTCTTCATTTGTGAAGTTCTGTTCAGCTCTTTACCATCTTTTGAGTGCAGTCATTGTTTTTTTTAAGTGGTGGGTTTTCAGCTTGTCATTTGTTGCTGCTAATAGTAGAGTTACTTGGACTCTCCTTTTTGACTTCCAGTCAAGATGCCCATTATTTTCAGCAAAACCTTTAGGGAAGGAATTTTCTATGTCCAATTCCAGATAGTCAACCTCACCTAGATAAAGCTAAAGAGCACCATCCTTGTCTCTGTCTCAGCCCTTGGACAGAACTTTCAACTTTGATGCCCCTGAAGGAAGGAAGGGAGAAAGGGATAGAACAGAAGAACCTCCCTTTTCTTTCTGAATAGGAAGGCAAGGCAGCCCTTGGGCCTCAGCTTGCTCCTTTATGGGGCACTGAGCTATGGAGGATTCACAGCCCTCATGGCCTCAGCCTGGTATTCCTAGAGTAGCATCTACCCCCATGAGGAGCAAGATGGGGAAAAGAAGCCTCCTTCTCTCCGGCTACTGCTGAGAACAAAACTTCTATAGTACAGGGCTAGGAGGTTGTGAGAAAGGCAGATAGTAAGATATGCCCCTTCCCTTCAGTATTCCCAAAATCTGGGATCTGGAGAGAGGGGGGGTTCCCATCTTTTTATCCACCTGCCTGAAGTAGTTTCCACAATACAGAGCTATAATAGCAGACAAAAGATAAGAAAACAAGACTGTGGTTCAAATACTACCAACTCTTCTTATGACCAAGATTAAAAGATTTTCCTTGCCGGGCATGGTGGTATAAGACCTTTAATCCCCAACTTGGGAGGCAGAGGCAGTGTGGACTCTGGAGTTCACAGGCCAGCTGGGAGCTACAGGGAGACCTTGTCTCAAAAAGACAAAAAAGATTTTCTTTGAATTTATGTTTCTGTTTGTCATATGCTCTTAAGACAATTTGTAGATGTCATATAATTGTCTGACAGGGGTTGGGGGGGGGTTGGTTGTTGGTTGGTGTTGGTTTAAAGGTTATTTTGGCGAGGGTGGACAGATGGCTCACTATTAAGAGACATTACTGTCTCTGCAGAGACCAGGTTTGGTTCCTTAGCACCCACATGGCTGCTAAAAACTTCTATAATTCCAATTCCAAGGAACCCAGCACCTCTTCCAGCCTCTGGGCACTGCACAACACACATCACATGCTGCATATATCAGGCAAATAAATATTCATACACTAAAATAAATTAAATTAAATTTTCTTAAGAAAGCAAAGATTATGTCGCTGGAAATGATATGACAGATTCCTTATTCTCACACCTTTCCCAGAACTCCTGTCCTACATTTGAAACACTTTAAAAGAATTAGAAGTATTTGAGCCAAATTTACAATTCTTTATCATTGACGTTTTTTGTTTATGTGTATGAGTGTTACTGTCGCATGTAGTTGTGTACCCGTCATCATGCAATGTGTGGAGGTCAGAAGCGGAGTGTCTGATTCCCCTGGAACTGCAGTTAAAGATGGTTCTCAGCGCTCATGTGGTGCTGAGAACTGAACTGGGGTCCTCTGTAAGAGCAAGTCAGCACTCTATCATTGACATTTAAAAGAAAAGGAAGCCCAGGTGGTAGTGCACACCTGTAATCTCAGCACTAGGAAGTAGAGGAAGTTGTATTGCTGTGATTTACAAGGCCTGCTGGGGCGACACAAGGAGATAACTGTACTCAAAAAGTATAAAAAAAAAAAAAAAAAAAACAAAAAAGAAATGCAAGGAAAAAGGACTGCAACACTATGCTGCACGCACACATAACTGGCTACTAGGTGTTACCCACCCCTGCCCTAGATTGAAAGTACTCCAGGGCCGGGCGTGGGGCGCACCCTTTAATCCTAGCACTTGGGAGGAGAGGCAGGCGGATCTTTGTGATGTTCAAAGGCCAGCCTGAGTTTCTACAAGTGAGTTCCAGGACAGCTGGGCACAGGGAGACCCTGTCCTCGAAAAAGAACCAAAAAAAAAAAAAAAAAAAAAAAGTACTCCAGGAATGTGAAACATACTACATAAATGCCACATGAAGTGCTCACTTCTCTTGTATTGTTTCTAGTTATTCAATCTAGAGAAAACAAAAAAATTCCTCATGAGAGATGATGAAAGGAGGGGAAGATGTGTGGCTCCCACTCATCTCCTACAGAAATTCACTAGTAACTGGGGGCGAAGATGACAGAATGTCTGTGAACAGTGGAAGTAGCAGCAGTAAAACCTCTCATAAGGAGTAAGAAAGGACCTGACCCCCCACTTCAAAAGACGATTAGAAGGTGAGTTTTATATACACGGTAAGACAAATTATTTACTTGGCTTTATAGAGGTTAAATAAAAAGTGTCAAATGATTTGTTGAAACAAGATACTGTTAGGCACATGATATCTTGTTTGGTGCACTGAAATATGCAGGTACAAAGGTTGATATATATAAAGTTGGGCAGAAAAAGTCAGCTAGATGTAGCATAGAGAATAGAGTAAGATAAGCATAGGGAAAACGAGGAAGCAGTTTTGAAAATCTATATGGTTGATCTCCATATTATGTGCTTATAATAAATCTAATACAGCGATCTCCCATATTATGTGCTTATAAGAATATGTATAGTTGTATCTCCAGATTATGTGCTTTTAATACATTAAATTTTAAACAAGATGGGTTTTAATTAAAATTCTCTGAACCTCCAGTGTTTTGTGATGGTGCATGCCTGTCATCCTAGCACTTGGAAGATGAACAGGAGAATCAAGAAGTTCCAGAGTTCCCACATTGTAGGCAGAGAAGGCAGACTCTGTGGAGTTTCAAGACCGCCGGGTCTACAGAGTGAGCTCCAGGTCCAGAGCTGGGACTAAAGGGAGAGACCCTGTCTCAAAACATTAAAAAAAAAAAAAAAAAGAGTTCAGGGTTTGTCCCGCTGATCGCAATTGGAGGCCAGCTGTCTCTATCCTATATCTCTCTTTTGTTTCCACCCCTCTCTTTTCTCACACTACATCTTAATAATACAGGGATACTGGTAATTTGAGAGTATACCTCTGCAGCAAATTGAGCATATAGAATAACTTTCCAGTACTATCGATGATAATTGGGATACTATTTTTTTTTTTTTTTTTTTTTTGGCGTTTTTGAGACGGGTCTCCTGTAGCTCTGGCCTGTCCTGGAAACTCCACTCTGTTAGACGAGGCTGGCTTGAATCACATAGATCTGGCTGCCTCTGCCTCCCAAGTGCCAGGACTTAAAGGCGTTGCACCACGCACCACCCGGAGTGGAAACAAAAATTTCTTTTTTTTTTTTTCCGTTTTTTTGAAACAGGGTCTCCCTTTGTAGCCCCATGCTGTCCTGGAAAAACTGCACTCTGAGACCAGGCTGCCTTGAAACTCACAAAGCTCTGTCTGCTCTGCCCCCAAGTGCTAGATTAAGAAGGCGTGTGCCACCATGCCTGGCTGGATAACTAATTTTAAATATTTTATTTATTTTTATTTCAATTGTATGTTTGTATTTATCATGACATGTATTGTCATTGCACCCATGTTGGGCATGCCGAAGAGGTCAGAAAAGAGGTGTTGGTATTCCCTGGAATTGGAGTTTCGGGAATAGAATCCAGGTTCTTTCTTACAAGAGCAGCCAGTGCTCATAACCACTGACGAGCCACCTCTCTAGCCCCTATGACCTTCTCATTCTGTGGGTAACAAGAGACTTGAATTGTCTGATCAGTGGTAGCTATTCCCGAATAAAGGAAAAAAAAAAACTAAAAGGTGTAGTATTGAACTATTTTTTTAAGCTTAATAAAAAAAAAAGACATCTCAGAGTAAGCATCCTTTATTTTCTCAAATATTCTTTGTTTTCTCCATGTTCTCCTCATAAGAGAGCAGGGCCATGATCTAAGTTATTTTCTTCTACTTTTTAGATCTTCCTTTAAGCTGTTAGCACCTCATTTCTGCTGCCTTTAAAAAAAAAACATGACTTAAAGATTTTTTTTTGTCCAAAATCTGACAGTCGTAATGTTATGTTAGGCTAATGCAATCTTTTCTTTATTGGGAAGTATTGAACTGTTGATGAATGTCACATTTCAAAGTGTCAGCTGTATGACATTTGAGCAGGTTTCTTAACCCTCTCTTTTAATAACTGATCAAATGAAAGATGATCAGAGTGGCTAGCCTATCATTTACTGTGAATATTAAATGAGACACTCCAAATAAAACACAGTGAACACATATTACTGAGCACAATACTTGACCTATAAGTAGCATTCAGTTACCTGTATTTTCAGAATGGTACCAAGATCATATAGGACTTTTTTTGAGCATCAAAGGACTAAGTGATGCCACGCTTAGAGAATTAAAAAAAGGAATAAGGGATTGAGCATTGTTTGTGGTTGTTTTGGGTTTTCTTTTTTTTTTTTTTTTGTTTTGTTTTATTTATTTTTTTTTTATCTTTATGTATTAAGTGCTACAATGTATGTGCTAACAATGTCATGGATCCAGAAGAGAGTGTCAGAGCCCCGTCGAGCCGGAACCTGTTTAGTAGCTGCCATGAAGGGCTGAGAACTTAACCCTGACCGGTGCTTTCTGCAGAAGCAACCAGTCCTCTTAAACGTCTGAGCCAATCTTTTCAGCCCCTAATGTAAAGGTTTTGTACAAAGCTCATCAACACTCTGAGATTTCCTTTTAGTTTCAGTTTCATGTTCATATTGAGACTTTTGGTCAAAACAAAGAAAAATACACAAAAAATCCGACTTTATTCTTGAAAACTTCTGAACTTTCTTAAGTGTAGTCCTATGATCAAAGCATTCCTGAACTTCTTTTTTTATATATTTTTTTTTAAATTTGTACTTATTTTTTATGGGATGAATGAATGTACTGTCTGCATGTAGGTTGTGTGCACCCGTGTCCGTGCTATGCCGTAGAGGTCAGAAGAGGGTGTCAGTCCCCTGGAACTGGAGTTTGAAAAGACCATTCTCCAGTAACCATGTGGGTGGCTGGGGGGGATTGAACCCAGGTCTCGCTGCAAAGAGCAGTCAAGCGTTCTTTACGCGCTAGGGCCATCTCTCCAGCCCCTCACTAAATTCTACTGGAAGTTTTTCATCCATTTTATTGCTTAATCTTTATAATGTTATATAAATCATCTTTGAGTTCACACTGTTATGCTGATTTACACAAGAAGAAAAATAAGGCCTTAAGGAAATTTAAATAACCACATAGAATTACATTCAAAGGACAGTCAGAATTCTTTTTAAGACTATAGGAAATGTATATAGACATTCAGGTAATCTACTTCGGTAATTATTAAATTGTGAAAGAAAATGTGGCATGTACATTCATTGAAGTATTTGACATATTGGGTCGGTGCTGATGCTTGTAGCTAGGACCTGTTTTCGCTGTACCCTGCTGTATCTTATCGTTTCTACCTTAGCAGTTTCCGTTTACCTATCTTTCTGGTTCCCCTTTACCCCTGACACCCGCACTCCGAGAAGAGCAAGGACTCTTCAAGAACTGTTTATCTCTGGGACAGCCTCAGAAGTTAAGAGATTAACTGATCTTGCAGAGGACCCAGGTTCAATTCCCAACCACCATCTAATGGCGGTTACAAACAACTGATTTCATAACTACAGTTCTAAGAGTATGTAACACTCTCTTCTGACTTTCTATGGGCCATTTATGACATAGGTGACTTATACACATGAGGCATATACTCATACATAGAAAATAAAAATAACCAAAATATTTGTTTTGAAGAATTGTTTTCTGTGAGGCTCTTTCAAGGGTAAGAAGGAAAGTCTCCACCAGGCACCTTAACAAAAACTAGTTCTTTATAAGTACTACTAAATTTAGTGTATTTTATTCTGTTGGTTTTGTTTGGGGTTTTTTGAGAACAAGGGCTCTCTGTATCCCCAGCTGGCCTGGAACTCCCTATAAGACAAAGGCTAGCCCTGACCTGAACTCACAGAGATCCACCTGCAGATGCTTCGGGTGCTAGAGGATTTAAAGGCAGCACTGCATGCCCAGTGTAGTTTTATTTTTAAACAATAATTTTTAGCTATCAAATAATAGAGCGTGAATATTAGTAGAAGTATGTTTAAAATAATCTCATAATAATTTTGAAATTTCTCAGGGATTCCAGGTATGCTGATTTATTGTCCTTGAATTCAAAGAATAACTCCCAGGGATTTTGAAAACACTGAGGACGATTTTTCTTTTTTCCTTTTCCTGTATAAGTTTCTAAATATATCCTATTGCGAGTAACATCTTTGTGTTAAACATAATAATACGAGCTGGCATGGGCACCAGCGTTGGGCACATCGCCTTTCATCCTACACTTTCGAGCAGGCAGAGGCAGGGGATCTTTTGAGGGGTTCAAGGCCATCCTGGTCTACAGAGTGAGTTCCAGGACAGCTGGGGGCTACAGGTGAGACCCTGTCCTCGAAAAAGACCAAAAAAAAAAAAAAAAAAAAAAAAGGTGGGATTGGTGGACGGCTCTAATAATCTCCCTATAATCTGAACCCCCAGGAGATAGAGACTGGCAGACGCTTTGCTCTCAGGCCAGCATAGGGCTTACAAGGACAACCCGTCTTCAGATCAAAATAAAAAAAAAAAATAAAAAACGAAAAAAACAAAATAAACAAAAAACATTTTTTTATTTTTTTTATTAATTTTATTTATTTCTATGTGTTGATATGGGTACTGTCTGCAAGCAAGTTTATGAGCACCCGTGTCGTTGCAATGCCACGGAGGTCAGAAGGGTGCGGTTCCCTGGAACTGGAGTCTCCTGGAATTGGAGTCTCTGATTGGATTCAGGGGTTCTTGGCCGCCATGTGGCGTGCTGGGGGATCGAACACTCGGGCCTCTGGCAAGAGCGTTTGGGGCTCTTAACCGAGCCATCGCTCCAGCGCCCCAGACAAAAAATTTTTAGTGGTATTTTTGTTTTTTAAGGTGGAGGGGCCCTTACTGGAGAAATTGCTCTCAGTGGGTTGAAGCACTGGGTGCTCCACAAGGACCAGGGTTCAGTCCCGGCACCCGACGATGGCATATACATCAGTACTCCAGTTCCTCAGCATGGGAAATCGTCCCTCTTCTGGCCTCTGCAGGCACTGCCACTCATATGATGCACTTCCATTGGCCAAGACAGTGATAGACATAAAATAAAAAGAAATCAATCACAAGGATCTTTGTTACTTAAACCTTCCTGAAGTTATTAGTCTCATCAGCACTTCACAAAATTTTGAACTAAAGTAACTTTCAGTAAGGCGATAAAAGAGATAAGGGGAAAGGGGCCTCCCCTACCCACCCCACCCCCCCCAGTGCAAAGAAGAAGAACAAGCAGAAAGAAAAGAAATAGGCGTTGAATTGAGCATGGTCAGTGTGCTGGGCCAAATGCAGGAGGCTCTAGGGTGATACAAGGAGTGATCAAATTTTAAGTGATTCAGGAAAGATTTTTCTGATATGAAATAAGGAGCTGACAAATGATTTTATCTGTTTTAAGATTTAATGGACCAGGTGTGGTGGGACACATTGCATTAATTCCAACCAGCACGCAGAGGAGGCAGATCTCTGTGAGTTCAATGGGCAGCCTGGTCTAAACTGAGCAAGTTCCGGCCAAGCTGGGGTACACAGAGGAGACCTGGTCTCATACAACCAACACACACCACTCACAACACCAACACACAACACACACACCGGACACACACACAACTAAAGGGTTTTCCCCAGTATTTTGAATGTGAAAGTTATTTTTTTTTTTTTTAATAAATGTGTCAAATATAAAATAGTATATAAGTAGAATGATAAACATCTTCTTGATTAAGAGATTCAGAAGTGGCGGAGAGATGGCCTATGCGGTTAAGAGCACACTCCGACCAGCTTCGTACAGGACAACCCGGGTTCGATCCCCAGCACCCACATGGCGGCCGAGAGGAACCATCTGAAAAGAACGTCGTAACCGCATTCAGGAGAAACTCCAGTTCCAAGGGAAATCCGACAGACCCAGCCACCGGTCACCCAAACCTCTGACCTCCGAGGCATTGCACGACACGGGTGCACAGACCTGCATGCAGACAGTACATGCATACAACATAACGGAAAGAAATAAACATAAAATTAATAAAAAAATTTAAAAAAAAAAAAAGAGAGATTCAGAAGTAAGCTTCAGTGACCAAGCAGTGGTCGAATACTTTTAGGAGCAGAAGGGCCAGCCCAGAATTTGCCCATGGATCTGACCAATCCCTGGACTCCTGAGAGCTCTGAGAAGACCCACCCCATGGCAGATGGGGGCCGCCTGGGACACATCTCACATTAATATCAAGAAGGAAACAGGATTCACATTATACTTTTGATTAAAAGACTTCTGGGGCTGGAGAGATGGCCTAGCGGTTAAGAGCGCCGACTGCTCTTGCAGAGGACCCAGGTTCAATCCCCAGCACCCAAATGGCGGCTGAGAACCGTCCAGTTCCAGGGGAATCCGACGCCCTCTTCTGACCTCCTCGGCATTGCAGGACACGGGTGCACAGACCTACATGCAGACAGTACATTCATACACATAAAAAATAATAAAAAAGACTTCTGAGTTGCTTTCATAAAAATCTCATTTATAGGTAGAAACCATAACGAATGCATTATGTGTTTTCATTAGGATGGCTTGGGTGCACAAACAAAGCTTCAGGCTGTGCATCTTTATAAACCATCATAAGAAAAATAGACAAGATATACACACATACGTGGCAGATCCTGCTAGTGCAGGATAGTGTGTAATTAAGTTCTGAGTAAACAAATGATTATATTTCCTCTAAAAGTCAAATGAGAATGTAATTAGGGGCTGAATACAATAAGCACAAGGCTCCCAGAAAGACTTAAGGGCCTGAAAACTGTAAGCCCCTCTGCATTTCCACACACAAAAAAGCAGTTTCTTTGGTGATCAGTGTTTCCTTGCATTAGCAGGATTTGCTGGATTCTCTGTAAAGCCACCAGTCTTAAGTGCTACTTTCTTAGACCCCTATTAAGCTCAGGCAACAGAGCAAAGGTTAGAGAGCTGTGGCTGACCCAACTCTTCCTCTTCTAGGATAAATAAATCTTCACAGATACGGGGAACAGAAGACAATGTGGTGATTATCATGAGGCAATGACCTCATTTCATCCGTGCAGGCCGTGAGGCTAAGTACTGATATCCTCATTTTATAAATGAGAAAACTGAACTTTGGAAGAAGCAAGCAACCAAATAACAGAGTCATCTAACGTAGTAGTAGAACTGGTATTTAAAGTAGTTGGTCGAGCTGGAGAGATGGCCTAGTGGTTACGAGCCCCAACTGCTCTTGCAGAGGACCAGGGTTTGATCCCCAGCACCCACATGGTGGCTGAGAACCATCTTTAACTCCAGTTCCAGGGGAATCTGACACCTCCACGGCATTGCATGACACAGGTGCACAAACTTACATGCACACGATATACTCATACACGTAAAAAATAAAAAATAAACTAAAAAATAAATAAATAAAGTAGTTGGTCTAGCCAGGCTTGGTGGCTCATGCCTATAATCCCAGCACTTGAGAGGCTGATGCAAGATCAGGAATACAAGGCTTGCTACATGAGACCCTGTCTTAGGAAGAAAAGGGAGGGAAGGAGAGAGAGAGAGAGAGAGAGAGAGAGAGAGAGAGAGAGAGAGAGAGAGAGAGAGAGAGAGAAGCTGGGCATGGTAGAGTATGCCTGTGAGAACCACACATAGGAGGTGGATACATGAAGCTCAGGAGTTCAAGGTGCTTAGTTCATAGTGAGTTAGAGAACTGGGCTATGTGGTAGACTCTTCCCCCAAACAAAGTAAATACCACCATAGTTTACTCCAGCTCTGGTATTTTGAGACTCTTAACTGAAATTTTGCAGATGAAAATCTGGATAACACATGGCTAAACAGAACTGACACCATGATTCAGACTCCTGGCCCCCTGCAAACCCCACAGCTCACCTCCACTGTGCTTCGAGAAAATAGTCGCCCCATGGGAGAACAGATTCAAGAACCTGAGTCTGAACATGGCTCTGAACCCGACTTTTTACATAAGTAAGTATTAAAAACTCTTTTTCTTGGCATGAAACCTCTGTTAAAGTAAAACTAAAAAAAAAAAAAAAAAATCATCGGAATACATTGCTTCTCAGATCCTGAGGAAATCAAGAGTAACTGGTTTATATAATTTACATGCAAAAGTATATAGTATCTAAGCATTGCTGTGAATATACTTTCCTCAGACTTCAGAGATCTGGTGGGGCAAGCTTCATGTTATTTAAATAGCCTCAATTTTCTTCTAAAATCAATGATAATTTCCCCACCTACCAATACCACAGAAATGTGTTACAATAAAATGAATTATAAACTAAGGAGGATTTTGGTAAAAACTTAGAAACATTAAATAACTGGCAGTTTGTATAATACTAAGTTACATTCTTTGTATACTAGTTAAACTCTCTTTGTCCAGTCTCCTATATATACTACTGAAAGTATCTTCTGCTCTGGTTTTCTGTGGTTTTGGGGTTGGTTGGTTTGTTGGTTTGTTTTTAGAGACAGGGTCTCAGTACATGACCCTGGCTGGCCTGGAACTCACTATGTAGACCAAACTAGCCTTGAACTCAGAGATCTCCCTGCCTCTACATCCTGAGTGCTAGGACTAAAGACATCTACCACCACACCCAGCAATTGCTCTTAATTTGTTAAAATTTTTTTTTCTTAAAGAATTCACAGGTCTTCACTGCACAGTGCCCTGCATGCTTGCGTACTCACTGCATAGATCTGTTTATTTTCAAGAACTTTTGGAAAAACAATGCAGGTTATTTCTTTGGCAAGAGTCTATAAAAGTTCTGCTAGACTATCTAATGAAGCATCAAAAAATGGACTATATTACCTTTCATCATCCATTTTAAAATATTTTTATTTAAATTAAGCATAGTAGCACATACCTGTAAATCCCACTACTTGGGAGGTAGAGGCAGGAAGATTAGGATTTCAAGGCCAGACACTGCTACACATGAGTTTAAGATCAGCTCAGGCCTTTTTTGAATGAAACAAAACCCAGTAATCTTAATTTTGTGTTGTTTTCTCTCCCAACTTGAAAAGCCTCTCAGTCCCTCACTTGAATTTCTGTGTATGGGTTGAGGATAATGGTTTGGCTTATGCTGATGGATAAGAGAAAATTCTTACCTGAAGCAGTATTAGAAATATTTCATATCCTAGGTTTTCATAAATCAGCCTTGCACCAAAGAATCTAAACTGAAACTTGCCAGCAGCTGAACAACTGGGTCTGCTTGTACTGTTAGACATCCTAGACAGGCTTCCCTCTTTCTGCCTAGCATCTCACATCAGTAGTTATGCAAGTATCTCTGCTGTTCTTCCTTCGACCTGGGTGCCTTGCCATCTTGACCCTACCATTCGTCAGCTCCTTTGGTTATGGACTGTCTCCTGTTCCCTGTCCTAGCTTTATAGGTCTGATCAAGGTGGTAGCCCACACAGGACATAAAAACAGCTACTTAGAATTTCTTGTGACAGATTTTTAATCTAAGAAACACTAAAATGTACAATCTGTAGATTTCCCAAGAGACATATTTATTCCCATGTTTAATTAAGTATAAAATACAATTAAAGGTTTGACTCCACAAGCACTGAGAAGGACTTCTAAATCCTCCTAAGTCCTAAGAAAAGGCACATAGATACATAAATGAGTGATAAAAGTCTTAAAACAGAAGTCTGAGAAAGTGCCCCGACTTGGCAGAAATGTGGGGCATAGGCTAGCACATAGCCTAAGGGTTAATTGCTAGTCCCAGCCTGCTTCTTGTGGAGTATATGAGATATTTGAAGGCAGTTTACTTTGTTTTTGCAAAGGCACTGGAGTAAACCACTTAATGAGAAAGAAGCCAGCCAACCATTTCTCTATTAGCACAAAGCTGATTTGCTAAATACATGATCTGTTGCCACAAAATGAATAATACTACCTTCTTTTAGTCCTCAGATGCAGATCTCTTGGTTAGGCCAACCGAAATTAGAAGACTTAAATCGGAAGGACAGAACAGGAATGAACTACATGAAAGTGAGAACTGGAGTAAGGCATGTGGTGTAAGTGTTGCATTGAGTGCCACAGAAGGCAGCAGCCATGTGATGCTGGCATTTCTGGTACCTGTTTAGTCTTAGTAGTTAAAATTGCAGTTCTGGATGTATTAAGCAGCATAGAATAATACAGAAGCCATGCACTCTTGAGGATTTCTGAATTTCAATCCTAGGGCTGCCATTTGCCAGTTCTATAGTCATAGCCAAGCTCTAAAACACTTGTACACTGGTTTCCTCATTTGTAAAATTGAGAGATGATTGAGCAGAATTGGGAGGGAATTGATTCATAACATACTTTATTGCTTACATATAGATATCATCTTACTTAAGTTAGTTATGCTTCTTTATGGTAAGTTGAGGTGAAATCTTGAATAAACCAAAGGAATATTCCTTTTGTTAAGAATCCTAATTTTCCTGCCGCTCAGTAATAACTTTTATAGTCTTTTATGCTAAGCAAGAAAGACCCAGAACCAACTTTTTGACTACCTTTTCTTTGCCAGTCGGGGTCTAATGGAGGAAGATGCTGAGCCCATCTTTGAAGATGTGATGATGTCATCACGAAGTCAGTTAGAAGACATGAATGAAGAATTTGAAGACACCATGGTTATTGATCTGGTGAGGAATTGACTACTTTTCTGTTAAAATATGTGAAGACATTGGAATTTAAAGGATGTTCTATCATAGGAGGGAGTGTGAAGTGAAGCGTGGTAACAGTCAGGCTTTGGGATGACTTTGCATAGTTTTCCAGGCCGCTTTAAAAATTTTTTTTATTAATTTTATTTATTTCTGTATGTGTATGAATGTACTGTCTGCATGCAAGTTTGTACACCCGTGTCGTGCAATGCCGCGGAGGTCAGAAGAGGGTGTCGGATTCCCCTGGAACTGGAGTTTCAGACGGCTCTCGGCCACCATGTGGGTGCTGGGGATTGAACCCGGGTCCTCTGCAAGAGCGTCGGCGCTCCTAACCGCTAGGCCATCTCTCCAGCCCCTCCAGGCTGCTTTTAAATTCTAGCAAGAAAAAGAGTTCTATCAAACAGAGCTCACGCCACATCTCTTGGCACAGCCTGTGTATTTGGCATCTTATACTTTAAATTGTAGCCTAACAATATTATGCCCTGGGCTCCATCATGTAAGTCAGATGTAAAATGTGGAGCTTGGATGTTTAGTTTAAAAAGAGGACTTTTAAGATGATTATAGACCTACCATAGGTGGCACAATGAAAATTTTCAGGAGTAATGCATGGAACTGTGATTTTTACAAAGTTTTTATTAGGCAGTCCAGCATGGTGGCACACACCTATAACACTCAGGAAGGGATGGGAGTTTCAGGCAAGAGGGTTTTCAGTTCAGTGCCATTTTACTACATAGTGAGATTCTGTCTCAAACTACAGCTGGGGCTGTGGTCAGTAGTAGAGCTTTTACATAGCATGCCCAGCCAGGGTCCTAAGTCAAGTGCCAGAAAGAAAAAAAAGAAAAAACAATAGACTCAATGAAGTAAGACTGATCAAAGTGTTTGACAGTTGTCCAAGCTAGGTGACTCCATCAAAGTTAATTGTACTGCTTTCCCAGTGTCGGCCACAGCGGCCGTAACAGAGGAGCTCTAGGGCTGAAATGGACAGAAACCAAGTGAAGGTCTTAGCACTTGAATTGTTTTGTATTATTTTGTCCTTTTGAGACAGGGTCTCCCTGCAGCCCCAGCTGTCCTGGAACTCACTATGTAGACCAGGCTGGTTTTGAAATCACAGAGATCCACCTGCCTCTGCCTCCCAAGTGCTGAGGCATACACCACCAGGCCCAGCATACATGTTCTTTCATAAAACTTTGTCCTTTCTAAGGACATTTTATGCATTTATGATTTTAATCCTCTCTTAAAGACCCTGTCTCAAAAATCTATATTCTGAAGCTCTAGGAGAATTTAAAATCAATGATGGGCATAACTCAGTGCATATTATTCTGCTTTATATGTTTGGAATTTTCCATCATGAAAAAGCTTTGGAATAACCCCTGGTAGAAGTCTCCTGCCCTACTCCCTAAAAGCAGTCCATCCTATCTGCTCTTGAAGATTCACTGAGATTTATCATGAAGGTGATCACTTTTTTTTTTTTTTTTTTTTTTGTTTTTTTTAGGCAGGGGCTCCCTGTTACCCCACCTTTCCTGGGACTTTTTCTTTAGACCAGGATGGGCCTTAACCCACAAAAAGTTTCCTCCCCCCGCCTCCCAAAGGCTAGGATTTAAAGGGGCTTTTCATTTTTTTTTATTTTTATTTTATCTTGTATGTGTATAAATGTACGTCTGCATGTAGGTTTGTGCACCCGTGTCGTGCAGTGCCACGAGGTCAGAAGAGGGCATTTGATTCCCTGGAACTGGAGTTAAAGAGGTTCTCGCCACGCGTGGGTGCTGGGGATTAAACCTGGGTCCCCTGCAAGACAGTCGTGCTCTTAACGCTAGGCCATCTCTCCAGCCCTGTGCTTTTCATTTTCATCTCAGCTTGTATCCCATGGATTATGTTTTAGATCTGGCTTTGTGATAAATTTGGCATAGTCCATACAATAGTATGCATCTCTAGCTAATGGATTCTCACCTGGGAACAGGGACAGAGTGGCAAATCATTTAGGTCCTAGCTCAGATTTGCAAGCCTATCTGTCCCAAATGAAAGTCATACATAGGGAAAACCATGTCTGTTCATAGATTCCCTTATTTGATACCTTGCTGATTTAATCTCCCATAGTCTTGCTTTTTCTATGTCGCAACTTGGGCTACTTAATGACCTCAGACCAAAAGCTAGGCCAGAAACAGCTGTAGGTTGTGACTGCTTCAGAGCAAGGTCTGGTACCAACTGTAAGAGAAATCTTCAGTTCTGCAGGAATGTAGAATCTTGGAAATCCTTAAAAGGCCACTACTTGGAGCAACTGTGCAGGGCTCAGGTAGGGCAGAGGGCACTCTGAAAGGCCTCATGCAAGAGTCATTCTTTCTGAGAAAATCTGAGGAATCAAAAATACTTTGTAAACTAATCCTAATTTTTTTCTTTAAAAATGAAACACCTTTTTTTTTTTTTTTTTGGTCTTTTCGAGACAGGGTCTCCCTGTAGTCCTATCTGAACTTACTCTGTAGACCAGGTGGCCTTGAACTCACAAAGATCCACCTGCCTCTGCCTCCAAGTGCTAGGATTAAAGGCTGTGCCACCACCTGGCCGAAACACCCTTTTAAATGAAAAATTTTCTATCATCTAACAAATTATCTGAAAGAACAAACTCTTAAGAGCAGCAAGAAAAGAAAAGTCTCCTTAAAGCTTTACCTAACTAGGAGCAACAACCCATGAGTAACACAAGCCTGATTTTGAATAGTTTATTAAAGGAAAGGTGAAGCATCAGTTTCAAATTGTACAAAAGGAAAAAAAATTCATATTGCAAATGTACAATTTACAGAATTACTAGCAAAACCAATCAAGGAGACACTGAAAATACAAAAATCTGATTGACTTCAAACTGAACTGGAAACCCATTGGAGTAGATATTAAGCTTTTTTGTTGTTGCATGGTAGCCTGTAATTCTAAGTCGGCATGTGTTTTTCACAGGAGACTGTCAAGCAAAGGACTAGGCTATGCGTACATATGCCAGGACCCCTCAGGGCTGGTCCCTGGCCAGAAGCACAAACAGGCAAGGCTGGGCTGGACAGTCCAGTCGCTCCTGCCCCTTGACTTCCAGTGAAGCCCATGTTTCTAGGAGAAAGTGAGGTCACAGATCCCTTACTTAACTGGAGCCCAGGACTTGCTGAGTTGGTAGGTAAAATGTTTTTGGTGACCAAGGATTTTTTTCCTTGTTTTTTTAATTTTTTATTCTTTTTTTCCTGAACTGTACTTTGTTGAAAAATGTTTTCTTACATGTCTGTTTACTAAAAGGATGAATAAAATCATCCATTTTGCTTTCCCACATAAAAGATAATCGGATTCACACAATTTTTTTTTAAAAAGGTTTTTTTTTTTTTTTTTGGATAAAAAGGGAAAGCCTCAAGATTCTGTTGCAGATATTTAAAAACCCAGCCCAGAAAGAGCTGTGGACAGGATTGGAGAATTGGAGGCCTACATTAAAAACCAGGAAGAAAGTTAAGTGGGTTTTTAAAAACAACAGCAGCAAGTCATAAAAGTGAGCAGATTATAACTCTAAACCACCGAAGGCTGTCCCAAAGAGTCATAATTTCTTTCTCCAAACAAGTTAATTAATTAATTATGCGACACTTAACACTGAAATGTAGCTGTATTTCAAGGTAAGCTTAGGAACCTTACCTTCTAAGCATAGACTTCTATGCAGCATGTCCTTCTATAGTTGGTAAACTTCACAAATTAACAGGTTAAGGATGTGAAGGGCAGGGGAAGAAGACAGTTGGTCACACTCCTTACAATCACTTTTGAATGGCAAAGGATTTCTTCATGATTATATGAAAATGGAAGTCTGCAACTTGACTTTGGCAGGGCATGAAACAAGTGGTTAAAAACAGCAGACTGATAACTTGAGAACCATTTTTGTTTTACTGAGAATACTTTATTTGCTGGTAGAAGTTGCTAAAAATGCACAGAACAAATACCCATAGAAAATGCACTGTATTCGAATCTCCCTATTCTATATAAAATGAACGGTGTACAGCATCTGTTGGAAAAATGGCTGCATGGACATTTCTTTTATTGCCCACTCTATCATAAAATAATAAACCTTTTATATTCAAGAATATATTAAAATCTGGGACTACAGTCCACAGGGTATGTGGTTTGGAGTAGACACGTTACTGGAATGATCTCAGCTTGTTGATGCTCTGTCCTTCAATGTTTCTGTTTTACAAGGTCAACCAAATCCAGTGAGCTCCAAAAACACTCTTCGGCAATTAGAATGAGTTGCTTACTCATAGGTTTAATAAAAATGGTTAGCTTTTAAAACATAAAAAGGCAAAATATTAAAACAGTTTTTAAATTGTACAACAGGAAAATAAAGTTAAAAATATTATTTACTCAATGTTGAGTTTTCATAAAAACAGGTTGTATAACAGTGTTTTATTTGACAGCTGATTTTTTTTAAATTTTTATTTATATTTTATTTTTATGTTATGAATGTATTGTCTGCATGCAGCTTGGTGCACCAGTGTTCGTTGCCGATGCCGCGGAGGTTCAGAAGAGGTGCTCAGATTCCCCTGGAACTGGAGTCTGGAACGGGAGGTCACAGACGGTTTTTCGGCCGCCAAGTGGGTGCTGTGAATCAAACACCCGGGTCCTCTGCAAGAGCAGTCGGCTCGCTCTTAACCGCTAAGGCCATCACAGCTGTTTTAAAAAATTTTAACAAATATCTTCCTCCTTTCAGAAAAACACACACATTTGTTCTGAGATAAGTCCAATATTAGGACACAAATGATTTTTTGAGGTCAGTCTTTCCGAATGGTGAACTAGTCACCAACATTTCATGGGTTTATTTACAGCTCCTCTGTCACTGCTAAAAAGGGATCTGACCCTTTAATCATTTGATTTATTTATCAAATCAGTATCACATCAAAAGTGTTTTACTTCCCCCATTACAATCTATCACAGTACTAAGGCCTCTTAGCTCTAAATTAATAGGAGTTCCAGATTTTGAATTTTTCTTCAGACTTCAAGTTGAGAACAAGGCCATTCCAAATCCTAAGAAAACAACACGAGGGCACACCATTATTTCATGTATCTATAGGACCAAGAAACTATAACGAGAAAGCAGTAATGACAATATTTACTGAGTCATCTTCTATGATAGCTGCAGAGTCAAAGAAGTCTGGCCTCAGCTCAGCTCGCTCTCGCCGATTTCTTGATGGGGGCTGAAGAGAGAAATTATATAATGTTTTTCACTTTTCCTGGGAGATGAACTATAATAATCATAAATATACAGAAACATTAAGAGTCAATTTAAAATGATGAGAACTTGGTTTTTATATAAAGTGTAGCAGTATTTGACAGCTTTGAATTAGAAAGACAGACTTTAAAATTTTTAAAATATATATTATTTAATTTAATTTATTTATTCTTTAGAGACAAATATACACAGAAAAATCCAGTGTTTGGAATGTACTTTCTGCATGTAGGTTTGTGCAACCTGTGTCGGTGCAATGCCATGTGAGGTCAGAAGAAGGAGGAGGTGTCGGGACTGCCCCTGGAACTGGAGTGACGAGTTCTGGAATTGGGTTACAGGCGTTTTCTCAGCCGCCATGTAGGTGCCTGGGGATTGAACTTGGCCTCTGCAATTAGCAGGTTCGGTGCTCTTAACCGCTTAGGAACCATCTCTCCAGCCCCAAAATTTTATTTATTTTTATTTGATGTATATAAGTTATACTGGCTGCATGAATGAAAGTGCCCTCGTGTTGTTGCAATGCCCAGGAGGCCAGAAGAGGAATCAGATCCCATGGAACTAGAATGGTTATACATGGTTAGTGCCCATGTGGGTGCTGCAATTTAAACCCAGGTCCTCTGCAACACAACCAGTGCTTTTAACCCATGAGCCAACTCTCTCCAACCCCTTTTAATAGTCATTATCAAAAATAATATTATTTATTTACTTATTAAATTTAACCATATTATATTTATTGGATATTTAGATCTTATTTATTATAGAATTGTATGGTCGATCGTTAGGTTTTGTGCCCTTTCGTCAGCTATAACTCACAATGACCCACATGAAGTCAGCTAGACAGACTCTAGGGCTCTCGGAACCAATCTTCCCTGGAACTAGGAGTATCTAGGCACTGGTGGAAGTGTACAGCTCTAAGTTCTCCAGCCCTGCCATGTAGAGGTTAGCTGCGCATTCGACAGCCAGAGCTCCTCTGCAAGAGCAGCAAAAACTCTTAACCACTGAAATGTCTCTCCATCGCCAAACAAACAAAGAAACAAAAAAAAAAAAAAAGATTTATTCTATTTTATTATGTGTGTCTCTGATATTGGGCAATCAACACGATTTGAGAGATGATTGGCCACGAAAGAGCTGCGTAGGAGGCTCCTAGACCTGAGCTGATAGAATTACACCTACGGCTCTGGCTAGCTGCTCCAAAGTGAGACAAGGTGCTGACAAACTTGGTCCTCTAGTAAAAAGCAGCGAAAGCTCTTAACCACTGGTGCATTGCCACGCGATCCCAAGCACTTCAGTCAGAACTGTTATAAGACACTCACAGACTGGAGTATGATAATATAATGCCCCCACACCTCTACTGGATCTACAAACACCATGAAATTATCTATACCCCTATGACGAACCATGGATAACTATATAAAACGCTCGCCATTTCACCAGCTGGGCATAAAAACGCGTAACACTAAACGCCCTTTAACTGCTAGCACTTGGGGAGCAGAGGAAGGTCGCGCAAATCTTTGTGAGTTCAATGGACAGCTTGGTCTACAGAGTGAGATATCTGCCTAAAGTTCCAGGACATCTGTGGACAAGTATTTAGGCGCAACCCTGTCTCGAAAACATCAAAAAAAAAAACACAACACACAAAATAGTGGATCACCTTCATGATAAATCTCAGTGAATCTTCAAGAGCAGATAGGATGGACTGCTTTTAGGGAGTAGGGCAGGAGACTTCTACCAGGGGTTATTCCAAAGCTTTTTCATGATGGAAAATTCCAAACATATAAAGCAGAATAATATGCAGAGTTATGCCCATCATTGATTTTAAATTCTCCTAGACTCAGAATACTCACCAATTATTAGAGAGAACAGGAATTTAGAGGCGAATTAGAAATCATAAATGCATAACATATTGTCCTTAGAAGAAGGACCAAAAGAGTTTTATGAAAAGAACATGTATGTCGGGCCTGGTGGTGTATGCCTCAGCCACTTGGAGGCAGAGCAGGTGGATATCTGTGATTTCAAACCATGGCCTGGTCTACATAGTGCAGTTCCAGGACAGCTGGGGCCAATGCAGGAGAGACCCTGTCTAAAAGGACAAAATAATACAAAACAATTCAAGTGCTAAGACCTTCACTTGGTTTCTGTCCATTTCAGCCCTAGAGCTCCTCTGTTACGGCCGCTGTGGCCGACACTGGGAAAGCAGTACAATAAACTTTGATGGAGTTACCTAGCTTGGACAACTGTCAAACACTTTGATCAGTCTTACTTCATTTTGAGTCTATTGTTTTTTCGTTTTTTTTTTCTATTACTGGCACTTTGACTTAGACCCTGGGCTGCGCACTGATCCTCTACTTACAAGCTTATGAACCACCCTCGACCACAGAACCCTAGCTGTTGGTCTCTGAGACAGAATCTCACTNTATAGGCAATATACTCATACACATAAAATAAAAGTAATAAAAATAAAGTTTGGGGGTTTTTTTGTTTGTTTGTTTGGTTTTTTTTTGGATATATATTTTTGGATATATATAATAATTCTTTTGGAGAAAGAAATTATGACTCTTTGGGACAGCCTTCGGTGGTTTAGAGTTATAATCTGCTCACTTTTATGACTTGTTGCTGTTGTTTTTAAAAAGCCCACTTAACTTTCTTCCTGGTTTTTAATGTAGGCCTCCAATTCTCCAATCCTGTCCACAGCTCTTTCTGGGCTGGGTTTTTAAATATCTGCAACAGAATCTTGAGGCTTTCCCTTTTTATCCAAAAAAAAAAAAAAAAACCTTTTTTTAAAAAAATTGTGTGAACTCGATTATCTTTTATGTGGGAAAGCAAAATGGATGATTTTATTCATCCTTTTAGTAAACAGACTGTACAAATGTTGAGAAAACATTTTTCTCAACATTTGTACAGTTCAGGAAATAAAAAGAATAAAAAATTAAAAAAAACAAGGAAAAAAAATCCTTGGTCACCAAAAACATTTTACCTACCAACTCAGCAAGTCCTGGGCTCCAGTTAAGTAAGGGATCTGTGACCTCACTTTCTCCTAGAAACATGGGCTTCACTGGAAGTCAAGGGGCAGGAGTGACTGGACTGTCCAGCCCAGCCTTGCCTGTTTGTGCTTCTGGCCAGGGACCAGCCCTGAGGGGTCCTGGCATATGTACGCATAGCCTAGTCCTTTGCTTGACAGTCTCCTGTGAAAAACACATGCCGACTTAGAATTACAGGCTACATGCAACAACAAAAAAGCTTAATATCTACTCCAATGGGTTTCCAGTTCAGTTTGAAGTCAATCAGATTTTTGTATTTTCAGTGTCTCCTTGATTGGTTTTGCTAGTAATTCTGTAAATTGTACATTTGCAATATGAATTTTTTTTCCTTTTGTACAATTTGAAACTGATGCTTCACCTTTCCTTTAATAAACTATTCAAATCAGGCTTGTGTTACTCATGGGTTGTTGCTCCTAGTTAGGTAAAGCTTTAAGGAGACTATTTCCTTTCTTGCTGCTCTTAAGAGTTTGTTCTTTCAGATAATTTGTTAGATGATAGAAAATTTTTCATGTTAAAAGGGTGTTTGGCCAGGTGTGGTGGCACATGCCTTTAATCCTAGCACTTGGGAGGCAGAGGCAGGTGGATCTTTGTGAGTTCAAGGCCAGCCTGGTCTACAGAGAAGTTACAGGACACTGGAACAGAGACCCTGTCTGAAAAGAACAAAAAAAAAAAAAAAAAAGGTGTTTCATTTTTAAAGAAAAAAATTAGGATTAGTTTACAAAGTATGATTCCTCAGATTTTTCTCAGAAAGAATGACGCTTGCATGAGGCCTTTCAGAGTGCCCTCTGCCCTACCTGAGCCCTGCACAGTTGCTCCAAGTAGTGGCCCTTTAAGGATTTCCAAGATTCTACATTCCTGCAGAACTGAAGATTTCTCTTACAGTTGGTATCAGACCTTGCTCTGAAGCAGTCACAACCTACAGCTATTTCTGGCCTAGCTTTTGGTCTGAGGTCATTAAGTAGCCCAAGTTGCTGACATAGAAAAAGCAAGACTATGGGAGATTAAATCAGCAAGGTATCAAATAAGGGAATCTATGAACAGACATGGTTTTCCCTATGTATGACTTTCATTTGGGACAGATAGGCTTGCAAATCTGAGCTAGGACCTAAATGATTTGCCACTCTGTCCCTGTTCCCAGGTGAGAATCCATTAGCTAGAGATGCATACTATTGTATGGACTATGCCAAATTTATCACCAAAGCCAGATCTAAAACATAATCCATGGGATACAAGCTGAGATGAAAATGAAAAGCACAGGGCTGGAGAGATGGCCTAGCAGTTAAGAGCACTGACTGTTCTTGCAGGGGACCCAGGTTTGATCCCCATCACCCACGCGGTGGCCGAGAACCGTCTTTAACTCCAGTTCCAGGGGAATCAAATGCCCTCTTCTGACCTCCGTGGCACTGCACGACACGGGTGCACAAACCTACATGCAGACCGTACATTTATACACATACGAGAATAAATAAAAATTAAAAAAAAAAAGAAAATGAAAAGCACAGAAAATGAAGTCAATGAAACTATAACAGAAAATTCCCCATACCCAAGAAATAGATCTCAAATTGTAAGAGGCATTTAGAACCTCAGATAGGACCACAGAAGACCATTTCCACTACACATAGTTAAAATGTAACAATGGAACAAAGAAACACTCAGTAAAACCTGAAGAAGAAAAATGCTAACCCACAAAAACGAACAATAACATCAGACCGGGGCAGAAATCCTGAAAACCAAGAAAGCATGAAATAAATATATTTCAAGCCTTGAAAGTAAATAGTTGCCAATCACTTCCATAGCCAGACACAGCCCTTAGAAGCACTGGCTACCCTTGCTGAGGACCTGAGTTTGGTTCCTAAGCACCCATGTGGTGAATAACCACTGTCCATAAATCCAGTGCCCTCTTCTGGCCCCCACAGGTATTGCCCACACATGGTAGTGCACTCACATAAAAACCAAAAAGAAATTTAAATGTTTCTATATCCAACCATTATAAAGACATTTCAAGACTGGCACAAACAAGCTATTCATGACTGCCAAGCCAGCACTGCAGAAGACACTTAAAATACTACACAGGAGGGAAAAATCCAATTATAGGACAGCAAAGTTTCATAGAGATTCAAATAGCTGAGCCAAGGAGAACTAAAAAATCATGTTCAGAGGGCTAAAGAGATGACTCAGCAGTTAAGAACATGTACTGTTCTTGCAGAGGACCAAAGTTTGAGACCAAACGTTTGACGATTCCTAGCACCAACATTGGGTGGCTCACAACCAACTCCAGCTCCAAGGGATCCAGTGCCCTCTTATGATCTCCATGTGTACCTGCAAACACATAAACATACCAGCAAACTGTAATATGAAAGGAGGGAAAACAATCCAAGCATCCAGAAAAACAGCAACAAAACTACAGGAATCTGCCAACTCCTCCATCAAAAAAGGCTGACTGGATTAAAAAGTAAGATCTCACAGTGGATGGTCTATAAAGAATAGAGTGTGCATGAATGCATGCACATGTACACAGTGGTCTGTAAAGAACAGAGTGTGCACGAATGCATGCACATGTACACAGTGGTCTATAAAGAATAGAGTGTGCACGAATGCATGCACATGTACACAGTGGTCTGTAAAGAACAGAGTGTGCACGAATGCATGCACATGTACACAGTGGTCTATAAACAATAGAGTGTGCATGAATGCATGCACATGTACACAGTGGTCTGTAAAGAATAGGGTGCACGAATGCATGCACATGTACACAGTGATCTATAAAGAATAGAGTGTGCATGAATGCATACACATGTACAGAGTGGTCTATAAAGAATAGAGTGTGCATGTATGCATGCACATGTACACAGTGGGCTATAAAGAATAGAGTGTGCATGTATGCATGCACATGTACACAGTGGTCTATAAAGGAAAGAGTGCATGTATGCATGCACATGTACACAGTGGTCTATAAAGAATAGAGTGTGCATGTATGTGTGCACATGTACACAGTGGCCTATAAAGAATAGAGTGCATGTATGCATGAACATGTACACAGTGGTCTATAGAGTGTGCATGATGAATGCATGCACATGTACACAGTGGGCTATAAAGAGTGCATGTATGCAACTACATATACACAATGGTCTATAAAGAATACAGTGTGCATGATGAATGCATGCACATGTACACAGTGGTCTATAAATAGAGTGTGCATGATGAATGCATGCACATGTGCACAGTGGGCTATAAAGAATAGAGTGTGCATGATGAATACATGCACATGTGCACAGTGGGCTATAAAGAATAGAGTGTGCACGAATGCATGCACATGTACACAGTGGTCTATAAAGAATAGAGTGTGCATGATGAATGCATGCACATGTACACAGTGGGCTATAAAGAATAGTGTGCACGAATGCATGCACATGTACAGAGTGGCCTATAAAGAATAGAGTGCAAAGCCGGGCGTGGTGGTGCACACCTTTAATCCTAGCACTTGGGAGGCAGAGGCAGGAGGATCTTTGTGAGTTCAAGGCCAGCCTGGTCTACAGAGTGAGTTCCAGGACAGCTGGGGCTACAGGGAGACCCTGCCTCGAAAAAAAAAAAAAAAAAAAAAAGAATAGAGTGCATGTATGCATGCACATGTACACAGTGGTCTATAGAGTGTGCATGATGAATGTATGCACGTGTACACAGTGGGCTATAAAGAATAGAGTGCATATATGCAACTACATGTACACAGTGATCTATAAAGAATACAGTGTGCATGATGAATGCAGGCACATGTACACAGTGGGCTATAAAGTATACAGTGTGCATGATGAATGCATGCACATGTACACAGTGGGCTATAAAGAATAGAGTGTGCATGATGAATGCATGTACATGTGCACAGTGGGCTATAAAGAATAGAGTGTGCACGAATGCATGCACATGTACACAGTGGTCTATAAAGAATAGAGTGTGCATGAATGCATGCACATGTACACAGTGGTCTATAAAAAATAGTGTGCATGAATGCATGCACATGTACACAGTGGTCTATAAAAAATAGTGTGCATGAATGCATGCACATGTATGCAGTAGTCTATAAAGAATAGAGTGTGCATGAATGCATGCACATGTACACAGTGGTCTATAAAGAATAGTGTGCATGAATGCATGCATATGTATGCAGTAGTCTATAAAGAATAGAGTGTGCATGAATGCATGCACATGTACGCAGTGGTCTATAAAGAATAGAGTGTGCACCGGGCGCACAAACTTGCATGCAGACAGTACATTCATACACATACATAAATAAATAAAATTAAAAAAAATTTTTAATTAAAAAAATAATAGAGTGTGCACGAATGCATGCACCTGTACACAGTGGGCTATAAAGAATAGAGTGTGCACGAATGCATGCACATGTACACAGTGGTCTATAAAGGAAAGCGTGCATGTATGCATGCACATGTACACAGTGGTCTATAAAGAATAGAGTGCATATATACATGCACATGTACACAGTGGTCTATAGAGTGTGCATGATGAATGCATGCACATGTACACAGTGGGCTATAAAGAATAGAGTGTGCATGTATGCAAGCACATGTACACAGTGGGCTATAAAGAATAGAGTATGCATGAATGCATGCACATGTACACAGTGGTCTATAAAGAATAGAGTGTGCATGTATGCATGCACATGTACACAGCGGGCTATAAAGAATAGAGTGTGCATGTATGCATGCACATGTACACAGTGGTCTATAAAGGAAAGAGTGCATGTATGCATGCACATGTACACAGTGGTCTATAGTGTGCACATGATGAATGCATGCACATGTATACAGTGGGCTATAAAGAATAGAGTGTGCATGTATGCAAGCACATGTACGCAGTGGGCTATAAAGAATAGAGTATGCACGAATGCATGCACATGAACACAGTGGTCTATAAAGAATAGAGTGTGCATGTATGCATGCACATGTACACAGTGGTCTATATAGAATAGAGTACATTATGCATGCACATGTACACAGTGGTCTATAAAGAATAGTGTGCATGTATGCATGCACATATACACAGCAGATAGCATGGGAATCAGATCTCTCCTTTCACCACGTGTGTCCCAGTGGTCTTAGGTTGTCAGCAAGCTCCCTCACTCCCTGAGCCATCTTGTTGACCCCAACAAAAATATTTCTAAGAAGAAAGTTTATAGTCGTGAATGCTTACATTAAAAACTAATTCTGAGGCTGGGGAGATGGTTAAGAACACCGACTCCTCTTGCAGAGGACCAGGGTTCGATCCCCAGCACCCACATGGTGGCTGAGAACCATCTGTAAAACTCCAGTTCCAGGGGAATCCGAGACCCTCTTCTGACCTCCGCGGCATTGCATGACACGGGTGCACAAACCTACATGCAGACAGTACATTCATACAAATAATAAATTTTAAAAAATAATTAAAAAATGATAATTCTGTTGGGCATAGTGTTACACTCCTTTAATCCCAGCACTCGGGAGGCAGAGGCAGACAGATCTCTGAGTTCAAGGCCAGCCTGGTCTACATAGTGAGTTAGTTCCAGGACAGCTGGGGCTACAAGGAGACCTTGTCTCAAACAGACCAAAATAAATAAACAAATATAAAAATTCAGGCTCTCAGAGGGGCACCATGGTAGTTGGCAAGAACAAGCCCCTGATGAAAGGTAGCAAGAAGAGAGCCAAGAAGAAAGTGGGTGATGCATTCTCTAAGAAGGATTGTTATGACGTAAAGGCTCCGGCTATGTTTAACATTAAGGTGGTGCACGCCTTTAATCCTAGCACTCGGGAGGCAGAGGCAGGTGGATCTTTGTGAGTTCAAGGCAAACCTGGTCTACAGAGTGAGTTCCAGGATAGCTGGGACTGCAGGGAGACCCTGTCTCGAAAAGACCAAACAGAAAAAACACTAGTGACATTGCATCTGATGGCCTCAAGGGTCGTGTGTTTGAAGTGAGCCTGGCTGATCTACAGAATGACGAAGTTGTGTTTAGAAAATTCAAGCTCACTGGGGCTGGAGAGATGGCTCAGCGGTTAAGAGCACCAACTGATCTTGCAGAGGACCTAGGTTCGATTCCCAGCATCCACATGGCGGCTAAGGACCATCTTAACTCCAGTTCCAGGAGAATCCAATGCCTTCTTCTGACCTCTGCAGCATTGCACGACACAGGTGCACCAACCTACATACAGACAGTACACTCATACGCATAAAAAATAAAAAAATAATAAATCTCTAAAAAAGAAAAAGAAAATTCAAGCTCATTTCTGAGGGTGATCAGGGCAAAAACTAACTTCCACGGCATGTATCTTACCTGGGGCAAAAATGATCCATGGTCAAAAAATGGCATATCGTGATTAAAGCCCATGTTGATGTCAAGACAACCAGTGGTTACTTGATTTGCTTGTTATGTGTTGGTTTTCCTAAAAAAACGAAACAACCAGATACACAAGATCTACGCACAGCACCGACAGGTCTGCCCAATCTGGAAGAAGACAATGGAGATCATGACCAGAGAGGTGCAGACAAACGACTTGAAAGAAGTACTTAATAAATTGATTCCAGACACCACTGGGAAAGACATAGAAAAGGCTTGTCAGTCTATTTATCCTGTCCATGATGTCTTTGTTAGGACAGTAAAAGTGTCGAAGAAGCCCAAGTTTGAACTGGGAAAATTCATGGAACTTCATTGTGAAGGTAGGAGTATCGGACAAGTGATGATGAGACAAGATCCAAAGTTGAACAGGCTGATAGCTACAAACTGCCAGTGCAAGATATCTGTTCAAAATTCACATTTTTTAACTGTGACAAATAAAAAGTCCTATGTGAAAATTTAAAAAATAATAAGAATTCAAACCAGGCCTGGCAATGCAAGCCTATTATCCCAGCTACTTAGGAGCCTGGTGCAGGAGGACCACATGGAATAATTTAGTAAGAACCTGTCTCAAGCTGGGCGTGGTGGTGCAAGCCTTTAATCCTAGCACTCGGGAGGCAGAGGCAGGCGGATCTTTGTGAGTTCAAGGCCAGCCTGGTCTACAGAGTGAGTTCCAGTACAGCTGGGACTACAGGGAGACCCTGTCTCAAAAAGACCCCCCCAAAAAAAGAACCTGTCTCAAAGACTAAGAAAACTGGGGTGCAGCTCAGGGTAGAACCATTTGCCTAGTATTAGCATGAAACACTAGGCCCACTTTCTAGTACAACAAAGAGAACTCAGATAACCTAATGATAGGCCTCCAGGTCTTGGGGGGGAGAATTGGGAGCTGGGAAGATGGCCCCACCCCAGGGAAGCCCAGCTCCAGAGCAGCTTGGGCTCAGCTCCTGGAGGCTCCAGCTCTGCCTCCAACTCTTAACTACAGTAATGAAAATAAGCATCGTCAGGAGAGAGATGAAGGAAATAAAACCCTGTGCTGGTGAGATGTCTCAAAGGTGAAGACGCTACCACCAAGCCTGACCCGACTGGAGTGGATCCCAGGACTCCACACATGCACTGTGACATACATGTACATCACACAGACAAAAAGTAAATGTCTTGACAGTGAGGGCTAGAGAATCTCTGTGAAAGGCCCAAGTTCTTGCAACATTTTTACAGGCTTGACAATTGTCACAATAAAGTGTTTTGAAATGTAAGAACATACTTCTGATCTGGAAATAACAAATCAGTCCTGGACGCCACACCTACCTGAGTACCTATTCTGCCAGACACTGAATTACAGACATCTCATTTAACCTTCAGCAATTCATGGCGAATTCCGTGTTTACTCATCTCTATTTAACCGTGTATATTAGTTACTTTTCTGTTGCTGTGAGAAAACACCATGACCACCAGCAACTTATATTCTGCCTGAGCATGGTGGCCCACACCTTTAATCCCGCACTCGAGAGGTAGAGGTAGGCATATCTCACAATGAAATCAAGGCCAGCCTGGTCTACACAGCAAGTTCCAGGCTAGCTGGAGCTGTAAAAAAGACTCTATCAAAAAGACCCCCCCCCCCAAAAAAAATAATAACCCAAAGAAGAGTTCTGGCTTACAATTCCAGAGAGATAAGAGTCCGTTCTGGCAGGGAGGCACAGCAGGCGGGCAGCAGGAGCTCATCTTCAACCACAAGTGAAGCCAACTGCAGGTGCGGTGAAGCCACACGCTGTCAAAGCCTGCCCCCCAGGGGCGCATTTCCTCCAGCAAGGACCCACCTCTAAGGATTCCATGGCTCAAATACCACCACCAATTGGAGACCAAGCTGGGGACCAAGTGTTCCAGCATCTAAGCCTATGCTGGGAAGCAGGGTGTGTGTGTGTGTGGGGGGGGGGCATTACTCATTCAAACCATCACAAACAGTAAGTAATAGGAAGCCTAAAATGAGCTGCCCTAAAATCTATTTTACCTGAGTTAGATGGTCCTTTTTTTTTTTTTACTGTAAAAAAATACTGAAGGTAAGCTAAACTTTATAAAGAAAAGAGGTTTATTTAGCAAACAGTTCTAGAAATTCAAGGATAAGATGCTACCAGGGTGCAGTTCTGATGAGGACCTTCCTGGCTGCATCATGTGGTGGGAGCCAAAGCAGCAGTTAAGAAAAAGACTAGGACCCCCAAACCCTTCAAAAGCATGTTCCCAGATGACCTATGACCTCCCACTCTCACCTCCCAACATCCCACACAAGAAACCAAGATGTAACACAGCAGCCTGTGGGGCCGCTCTAAACCACATTCAGGTCAGGGTCAGCTTAGGGGACAATATTGCAATTCTCTCCCCCCTGCCCCTTTTTTTCTTTTTATTTTATATAACAATGAAATACATATTCAAAAATACCAATTAAGATTTTAATAGAGGGGCTGGAGAGATGGCCTAGCAGTTAAGAGCACTGACTGCTCTTGCAGAGGACCCCGGGTTCAATCCCCAGCACCCACATGGTGGCTGAGAATCGTCTTTAACTCCAGTTCCAGGGGAATCCGACGCCCTCTTCTGACCTCCTTGGCATTGCATGACATGGGTGCACAGACCTATATGCAGACAGTACATTCATACACATAAAAAATAAATAAAATTTTAAAAAAATTAAAAAGAAGATTTTAATAGAGCAAAAAATTTTACAGCAAGGCATAAGAGCTCTTTCTTAAAATTTAATAACCTTCCGAGTTATTACAGGTGTTTAGATTCCCAGGTTTCCATGATTGAGAAAGGCAGAGATGGCGGGTTATAAACAGCCAGTAGTTCGGGGCTGGTCTGTTTCCTTGGATATGTTCACAATGGGATATTTGCATGTTTCCTCCAGGGACGGTGAACCTTCTTGCTGGCCAAGACGTCCAAGTCACTGCAGATCCGGGCACGAGTAGAGGACGGCTGGATAATGTCATCCACAAATCCTGGCGAGGCAAAGAACAGGAGATCACTACATGCCAGCTGAAGCCACCTGACCCTAGCCCATGCACTTGGCCTAGACACCATCTCAGGGGCCAACAGTATGGACAAAGCCTGTCCTGGCAGAGGATGATAGGTCCACAAAGCCACCCTGTATCCAAGGACTGCTTCCTCTGGCTCCCAACCTCCAGCAAAGGAGCACTGGGCCAGGAAACCAAAGTCTGGCCATTCCCTTCCCACTACCCAACCCTCCACCCTGCCAGTATGGACTCAATGGGAAATAAATTAGAAAGACAGATATGTGGATGTTTGAAAATGGCTACAATTCCTCCATTCCTATCCATGGGTCCTTGCAAAGTAAAATGTTGCCTCCTCACCAGCCCTCCTTGTTTTAATCAATACGCTGTGACAAAAAGGACAGTTCCAACCTAGACCTCAGAGCCTCCATCCCCTCTGCTACCCTTTAGACACCATGACAAGAAACCTGGACTGGCCTTCTGAAAGCTGAGACCGTGTTGGGAGAGCCCAGCCCGCAGCCCACAGCCAGCACTCAGCACCACCACAAAAGGGAGGCCACCTTGGACCGCCGTGTGACCAGCTGACTACAGCTATGTGAATTATTCCAACAAAATCTAAAGAACCACCACCTAGCTGAGCCCAGAACCACAAGCGAGGGGTAATGCGGCCTAGGGCAGCCCAACTGCAAAGGCCAAGACTTCTTGGAGAGAAGGAACAAACAGCGGAACAGATGAGCACCATTGTGCTCCCCACGGCCACCTCTAACTGCTGCAGGGAAAGGGTTGGCGAACTTCTCCACATACTCCGCCTAGGCTGCCTCCACATTCTGGTGCCCCTTGAAGATGATCTCCACAGCGCCCTGTCAGACAGGCATTGAAGCTGTGAACAGACCAACCCAACAGCACTCTATGCAGCCGTGAGCTTCACTGCCAGAGTCCTGGAGGCCACAGCCAGCTCCAGAGGCCACGACAAAGGGGCTGGGGGACACAAGGTTGTGGCCCCAGTTCCAGCCTACCCTCCCTCTGTGCCTCATCTTTCTTTGAAGCCAAGGTGTTTATGGCTTGTTTTCCACTACAGTTGCAATCAACCCGTCAAAGGAAATGAAAAGTAATGTATTCTTTTTCCACTGCCCTGAACCCTGAGGAGGAACAGAGGCCAAACTGTAAATGTGAAAGGCATGGGTTCAAGTTGGAACACTTGTCGGTCATGGCTGGAACCCCTGGGTTACCTGGCTCAACCTCAACAGCTCTTTCATAGCCTGTGGAAGTGAAGAGCAGCCTCTCGACAGGAAGTACCTTCCCACAGCCACCAAGGACGAAAGCACAGTTCAGCTTCTGACATGCTGAAAGGGTGGCTTTGGGCCCTCCCTGAGAGCTGAGGTAGGGTGGCAAGAAAGGCCAACTCCCGAAAGTGAGTTCCGCTGACTGCTCCCCCTTTTTCCCACTTTACAATTTATTTTAATCTGCATGAGTATACTGCCTGCATATTTGTACATGCACTTGCATCATGCAATGCTCACAGCTCAGAAGATGGCACCTGATCCCCTGGAACTAGAGTTATGGATGGTTGTTAGCCACCATGTGGGGGCTGGGAATGAAACCCCTGTCCTTTGCAGAAGCAGGCAGTGTGCTCCTAACCACTGAGCAATCTCTCCAGCCCCCACTTTACAATTATTTTTTTTTTGGTCTTTTTGAGATAGGGTCTCCCTGTAGCCTCAGCTGTCCTGGAACTCACTCTGTAGACCAGGCTGGCCTTGAACTCACAAAGATCCGCCTGCCTCTGCCTCCCAAGTGCTGGGATTAAAAGCGTGCACTACCATGCCCGGCTTCCACTTTACAATTTTAAAACCCACCCTGAGCCCCTTTCCAAAGATATTTCTTCTATGTGCCTGCAGCAAGACAGGAGGCAGCTGGGTCCTAAGGTCATAGGAGAGAGACCTGAAAGATTTAGCCAAGTGTGTACGTGGCCTCCTTCTACATTTCCAGCTGTGAACGGGGCTCTACTGAGGAGCCCGGGGCTCAGGATGGCAGGAAGTCTTTACCTTTGCCCCCATGACTGCGATCTCGGCAGTGGGCCACGCGTAGTTCATGTCACCAAGAAGGTGCTTGGAGCTCATGACATCGTAGGCACCGCCATAGGCCTAGAACAGACTCACATGCTGAGTGTTGGAGCTGGAGATGAGCAAATCACACACCAAAACCCCAGGAAGGCAGGTGACATGGGGGCCACACACAGGGAATGCACTACTGGCCCCTCCCTCAAGCCCAAGGAAAACAGAATGGGAACAGGCTCTCTAGAAATGTCACAGTCGTGAGCCAAAGGCGGCATGCATGCCTCCTCCCAGCCCAGACCATGCTGTTGACCAGGCCACACGGCCAGGCTGCTGGGGTTGGGAGGGATGGGTTCTGCAGAAGGGCCTCACCTTCCGGGTGATAACTGTGATTTTGGGCACAGTTGCCTCAGCAAATGCATAGAGCAGTTTGGCGCCGTGCCGGATGATGCCTCCATATTCCTGTGCCGTGCCTAGGTCATGACGAAGAATTACCAGCTACCACCGAAACCCTGGCAAGGCCTCCTGGCTGGGAGTGAGGTCTTCTTGAACCCCCAGAGGGCGGATACTCATAAGGCCCTGCCTTCTCAACACCAGGAGAGGGGGAAGTCACAGATCCGTAGAGGACTGCGCAGAATCTCCACACACAATGAGAACAGCCACCTCTCCCACCTGCCTATGTCACAGACTTACCAGGCAGGAAGCCAGGGACATCAACGAAAGTGATGAGTGGAATATTGAACGCATCACAGAATCTGACAAAGCGGGCCCCCTTCACAGATGAATTAATATCCAAGCATCCTATGAAGAGAGGTGTTATCTGTGCCAGAGTTCTAGACAACTCCCAGACCCGTCCACATGGGAATACGCATTCATTAACCCCCCAGGGCTAGTCTAAACAGAGGCTGCCACATGCCATTCAGATGGTAATCAGAACACCAGGCCAGCTTGGTCTCCATGGTAAATTCCAAGGTCAGCTGGGGATACAGGAAGACCCTTTTAAAAAAAAATACCCCAAAACGTAAAACGTAAAAGATAATAGGGCTGGGACTTGCTACACATACAGGAGGGACTGAGTTTGGATCCTCAGCCCCACATAAACGCCAAGCACAGTGGCACACTGTCTTTACAGAATTCCAGTGCTGGGGGGGGGGGGCAGAGACAGGAAGGCACCCCCTCCCCAGGGCAAACTGGTGAGTCACTCAAACCTGCTCCAGATTCAGAGAGAGAGAGAGAGAGACTCAAAAAATAAGGTAGAGAGCTATCGGAACGCCTGGCAGGGACCTCCACACACAGGTGCCCGTACCCGCATTGAGCTGGTATGCGTACATACACCACGCACAGACACAAAACTAACAAGAGTATTGAACAAAGGAGAAAAAAGCTTTTCTACGATGATTCAGATATAAAGAAAGCGCAGTCGATATCCATTCAAGGTTAAAACAAAAGCAGCAGTGAATGCGGAGTCTCTACAATCTGAGCAAAATTTCTATAATCTGATCAAAAATTTACTGAAAGCCTCTACACTGTTACACCAAAGGAATCAATCCTGGCAAGACACACACTCGGCACACGGACCTGTTCCACTGCCGCCGACTGCCTGTGTGACCCAGTGCTCTCTGAGCAGTCATGGGTCACAGGTGACCAGACGCTCACTATGGCTGCTACAACTGAGGAACTCGTTTTCTTTTGGTTTTGTTTTTTGAGACAGGGTCTCACCACGTAGCACAGGCTGGCCAGAAATCCCTATGTAGACCAGCCTAGCCTTAAATTCACAGAGATCCTCCTGCCTCTGCTTCCCAAGTTCTGGGATTAAAAGTATGTAACACTACATCTGGCCAAGAAATCCATTTTACATTCCATTTTATTCATTTATACAATTTTAATCATTTTTGGCCTCTATAGAGAATGATAGATTCTAAAATTCACATGTAATAAAAGGAGTTAGATAAACTAAAACAGCAAAACGGTCTTTAAAAACTGGGGGAGGAGCTGGCAGGATGGTTCAGNCGTAGGCACCGCCATAGGCCTAGAACAGACTCACATGCTGAGTGTTGGAGCTGGAGATGAGCAAATCACACACCAAAACCCCAGGAAGGCAGGTGACATGGGGGCCACACACAGGGAATGCACTACTGGCCCCTCCCTCAAGCCCAAGGAAAACAGAATGGGAACAGGCTCTCTAGAAATGTCACAGTCGTGAGCCAAAGGCGGCATGCATGCCTCCTCCCAGCCCAGACCATGCTGTTGACCAGGCCACAGGGCCAGGCTGCTGGGGTCAGGAGGGATGTGTTCTGCAGAAGGGCCTCACCTTCCGGGTGATAACTGTGATTTTGGGCACAGTTGCCTCAGCAAATGCATAGATCAGTTTGGCGCCATGCCGGATGATGCCTCCATATTCCTGTGCCGTGCCTAGGTCGTGACGAAGAATTACCAGCTACCATCGAACCCCTGGCAAGGCCTCCTGGCTGGGAGTGAGGTCTTCTTGAACCTCCAGAGGGTGGATACTCATAAGGCCCTGCCTTCTCAACAGCAGGAGAGGGGGAAGTCACAGATCCATAGAGAACTGCGCAGAATCTCCACACACAATGAGCACAGCCACTCCCACCTACCTATGTCAGAGACTTACCAGGCAGGAAGCCAGGGACATCAACGAAAGTGATGAGTGGAATATTGAACGCATCCCAGAATCTGACAAAGCGGGCCCCCTTCACAGACGAATTAATATCCAAGCATCCTATGAAGAGAGGTGTTATCTGTGCCAGAGTTCTAGACAACTCCCAGACCCGTCCACATTGGAATACACATTCATTAACCCCCCAGGGCTAGTCTAAACAGAGGCTGCCACATGCTATTCAGATGGTAATCAGAACACCAGGCCAGCTTGGTCTCCATGGTGAATTCCCAGGTCAGCTGGGGATACAGAAAGACCCTTTAAAAAAAAAAAACCCCAAACGTAAAACGTAAAAGATAATAGAGCTGGGACTTGCTACACATACAGGAGGGACTGAGTTTGAATCCTCAGCCCCACATAAATGCCAAGCACAGTGGCACACTGTCTTTACAGAATTCCAGTGCTGGGTAGGGGGCAGAGACCAGAAGGCACCCCTTCCCCAGGGCAAACTGGTTAGTCACTCAAACCAGTTCCAGATTCAGAGAGAGAGAGAGAGAGAGAGAGAGAGAGAGAGAGAGAGAGAGAGAGACTCAAAAAATAAGGTAGAGAGCTATCGGAATGCCTGGCAGGGATCCCCACACACAGTACCCGCATTGAGCTGGTATGCGTACATACACCACGCACAGACACAAAACTAACAAGAGTATTGAACAAAGGAGAAAAAAGCTTTTCTACGATGATTCAGATATAAAGAAGGCACAGTCGATATCCATTCAAGGTTAAAACAAAAGCAGCAGTGAATGCGGAGTTTCTACAATCTGATCAAATACCGAAAGCCTCTACACTGTTACACCAAAGGAATCAATCCTGGCAAGACACACACTCGGCACATGGACCTGTTCCACTGCCGCCGACTGCCTGTGTGACCCAGTTTTCTTTTGGTTTTGTTTTTTGAGACAGGGTCTCACCATGTAGCACAGGCTGGCCAGAAATCCCTATGTAGACCAGCCTAGCCTTAAATTCACAGAGATCCTCCTGCCTCTGCTTCCCAAGTTCTGGGATTAAAAGTGTGTAACACTTAACATGATGTCTTCGAGCTCCATCCATTTACCTGCAAAGTTCATGATGTTGTCTTTCTTTACTGCTGCATAGAATTCCATTGTGTACATGTACCACATTTTTTCTATCCACTCATCAGTTGAGGGGCATCTGGGTTGATTCCAGTTTTTTGCTATTGTGAACAGAGCGGCAATAAACATAGCTGTGCATGTATCTCTGCAGTAAGATGAGTCTTGTGGGTATATACCCAGGAGTGGTATGACTGGGTCAAATGGCAGGATCATTTTGAGCCTTCTAAGGGTTCTCCACACTGTTTTCCATAGTGGCTGCACAAGTTTACATTCCCACCAGCAATGGATGAGTGTTCCCCTTTCCCCACACCCTCTCCAGCACTTGGAGAGTGTGTGGGGCATCATTTGTTTTCTTGATCCTAGCCAGTTCTTACTGGAGTAAGATGGTTTTTTTTTTTTAATCTTAAGGTTGGTTTTAATTTGCATTCCTTAATTATTAAGCGATGTTGGAACACTTTTAAAGGTGTTTCTCCACCCCATGCTCTAATTCCCTCCTCTGTGGAAGTCTCTGTTAGCTCTTGCTCCATCTTCTGAGCTGATTCATTTGCTTTCTTTCTTCTTTGGTTTTTTGAGTAGTTGTTATACTCTGGAAATTTAATGCTTTGGTCGGTTGTATCTTGTGTGAAGGTTTCCTGCCCATTCTGTGGGTTTCTCTTCACTTCCTTTATTGTTTCCTTTGATGTAACAGAAAGCTTTTGTAGAGCTTTTAATGAGGTCCATTTGTCAATCTGACCACCTTAAAATTTTTTTTCTGGGCAGCTCGCTGTCTGGTTTTAAGAAGTCTTTTCCTTACACCTATGTCTTGTAGTCTGCTGCTCAACGTTTTCTCTCTATCACCTCAGAGTTTGGATTTCACATTGAGGTCTTGATCCGTTTGGAGTTGGACTTTTGTACAGGGTGAGGAGGAGTAGGGATTATTTCATTCTTCTACATGGTTTGGTGATCCAGTTTTGCGCCGACACACCACTTGTAGTGAATGATGTCTGTCTTTCCTCCAATGTATTTCTTGGCCTCCTTATCAATATGAGTGGCTGAAATTGTATGCTAGGTTTGGATCTTCAATTTTTTGTTCCACTGGTCGTACTTGCGTCTTTTTTGTGCCAGTACAAGCCTTTTTTAACTGACTATAGCCCTGTAGGTAAAAGTTTTGATGTCTGGTAGAGGATCCCCTCTGTGATTTCTCTTTTTGCTCCAGGGTTCTTTGCTATTCAGGTCTTCTGTTTTATTCCGAAAAGAAATTGAGGATTCTTTTTTCCCTAAACTGTGACAGAAGCTCTTGGCGGAATTTTATTGGATTGCATAAATCGTATACAAAGTTTAGGTAAATGCATTTTTTAACTACTATTAATATTCCCCAACTCCATGAGCATTGTCCATTCTTCTGATGTCTTCTTTCACATTTTCTCTTCTACAAGAGGTTTAAAATTTTTGTTAGTTAGTAGTCTTTGGGTGTCTTCTGTTAGGTTTGTTTCCTAGGTATTTTATGTTTTTGGTATGGCGTATTTTGAAGTGGAGAAGGTCTTCCTTGGTATTCCTTTCTTCAGCTTTCCACTGCTGGTGTAAGAAAGGCACTGATTTTCTAGTTTTATTTGTATCCTGCACACTTTACTGAAGCTCCTTAATCATTTCTAGGAGTTCAGCGTGGAGTTCACTAGACCCTTAAGGAGACAAATTCATATCATCAGCAAAAAAGGATATGCTTGACTTCCTCTTTCATTATTAGATCTCCTTTATTCCTTTTCTTTGTTATTTCCCTAGCAAGGTTTCAGCTTATGTTGAAAAGGAGTGGTGACAGGGACAGCCTTGCCGAGTTCCACACCTTAAGGGGAATGTTCTGTTTCCCCATTTAGGGATGATATTGGCTGTGGGTTCTGTATATGGTCTTTGATACCATTAAGTATGATCCCTCCAATCCAATTCCCTCTAGGACTTTAAACATGAACAGATGCTGATTTTGTCAAAGGCTTTTCTGAGTAATTGAGATGATGTGTTTTTGTCTTTCAGTCCATTTAATATACTTGTATGATATTTATGATTTTCGTATGTTGACCATCCTGCATCTCTGGTATGAATCCAAATTGGTCAGGATGGATGATCTTCTTGATGTGGGTCTGGATGTGATTTGCCAGTATCCTGTTTAGAGCTCGAAGACATCATGTTAAGTGAAGTAAACACAGTCCCAGAAAACAACAATTGACAAATGGTATCTCTCATATGTGATGCTAGTACCAATAACTCCAGTTATAAATATTTTTGTAGAGAGGGGATGCATATTAAAAGAACAAAAACAGAAAGATTGCAACAGAAAACTTACTGAAATGGTGGACTTGGGAAGGGTGGGAGGGTGAGAGCGGACAAGGGTGTAGATTAATTGGTTGCAATTCTTTTATAATTGACGTGAGTTCAACAAGTTATCAGTTTTGCCCAGACTCTGTCTACAGGATACATTGTTTTTTAGGACTTAGTAAAAGCAAATATGTGCATATTAAACAACATTGGTTTAAAGGCTGATAAAAGGTAATTGTCATCTGAGTAAATTGGTTAATTATAAATTGCTGTTGTCCCACATATAGCTTTAATTATAAAGCTTGTAGCTGTATAACAATTACCTTTGGGATGGGTATAAACAAATGTTTTCTATAATTTTGCTGTCCTATAGTATCACCTGGCAGCACATCTTTTCACCTATAGGATGATTTTAAATTAAAAAATATAAAGTTTGTTCCCCTTAAGTTAATCACATACAGTAACCCAAAACAGGCATGGGTGAACTTGATAAATCTTGTGCCTTGACTCCACCCGATAGGTATTTATTTGCTTTTTGTGAGATCATGGGTCAAAAAAAAAAAACCCTTAAAATAAAAAAGGGGAGTATAGATATATATTAAACCTTTTGTCAAAAAAACCTTGCAATCCAAATCTTAAAAACTAACTATGGGAAAAGATTTGTTTGTTTCAACAGGCCAGAGATCACCAATTTAATGGCTGAGAAAGGAAAAATGTGGGCTTTGCAGTAAAGTAGGATGTACCAGAGCAGTGCCAGCAGAAGGATGGAATCCTCTGGGCATTGAAGGGAAGAAAATGTCTCAATTGCTACAGACATCAGGGCCCCTCTCTGATCCTACTGTGTAAACAATTTTTTAATGAATCCTAATTAAGACTTATCTTCTAGGTGCTCAAATGTTTTAATACAAGAGAATTTCTTAACCCCCCCATAGAATAAGGAGAAATATTGATGATGATGAGGTCGTGTCTTCCAAGCTGTAGATTTGGAGCCCAGCTGTTATACAGTGTATTCTCTTGTAAAATTGGTAAAATGCCTTCTTTAAGTGACTAATGGACATAGAAAACTGTGAAAAGGATTATTCACTATCACAGAACCAAATATCTAAAATCCTTAGCTAGCACTAGACAAAATATATTAATTACAGGAAACTCTGACATCAACAATGGATTACTCTCACCAAGAGAGATGTTGGCCAAGGGGATCCAAGGCCCCCAAAAGGTAAAGGTCCTTGCCTCCAAACCAGGGATATCTGCAAGAAGAGAGCCGATAAGGCCCTGCTTTTGAAGACCTGATATTAAACATTGGAAAAGTATGTATGGAGACCCACACTTGCAAGCAAGATTCAACGGATGAGCCTTCTGGAATGCCAGAGAGTGTAAAACCACAAAGGCCACTAAACCATAAAAGGCAAATATGGTCTCATTGAGTCAGCACCACCCCTCCATCAGCACCAGCTACACCTCATCTGCGCCGAAATACTGTGCAGCGAGTGGCCAGCCTTATGTCTGTATATCCCCAAAATCTAATTGCTATTGTGCTCTCTCCTTGAGGAAATATAATAACCCAGCGTGCATGCCACAAGCTTACAATCTCTAATGGTTAGGAGATTGTATAAACCACACAAGACCCTGTAGTCACTTAACAGAAGAAAATGTAATTCATGGATTAATTCTATTAACCATCCAAACATCTGTGTCTATACCATGTTAACCTATCATAACAACTAGTAATGTTTAAATACCTATGTAGTATCCAATTGAGTGCTTTCATTTTAGTAGGACCGATATAGGCTATTATATTATCTGTTTAATATACCTATATTATCTAATTGCTTGTCTTCTTAGTAGGATTGAAAGGTTATCCTGGACAAGCTGTCAGCCATGAAAAAAACAGCCAGATTGACTAGAGACCAGACAACAGCTCCAGACGAAAGATGTTTTGCTTCTCATCCAACTTTGCCCCTTTTCTAAGCCTATCGGAACAATCTGCGGGAAGAGGAGGCACAGTTTAGAATGTAAGTGCTGCAATGATTGGGTGTGAAAGATGAATACTACAACAATATAGACTGGACACTCATTTGATCAACTTGAATTGAACATACAAGCCCCCCCTGCTGGATGGTGACGCCATGAGCTGTATGGGTTTGGGCACAATCTGCTCGCAAATTGGTTTGACATGAAAGGATTGCTTGATACTCACAAATTATCACTTATTGTTAAAAAAAAAAAAGCATGAAAAAACAAAACAAACAACAACAAAAAAACCCAGAAAAGATGCAGAAAAGTTACGGGCAGAATGCACATGATCTGGGATGTGGTAGGGGTGGGCGTGGGATGGAAAGGAGAGCACTATATGCCTGACATGAAATTGGAATGATGTATGAAAATACACAAAGCATAATGGTTAAGAACAAAGCAGTGCATTTGTAACGACTTTACAATCGTTGGCTCAACGCGAAATCTAGATCTTATACATTCCATTTTATTCATTTATACAATTTTAATCATTTTTGGCCTCTATAGAAAATGATAGATTCTAAAATTCACATGTAATAAAAGGAGTTAGATAAACTAAAACAGCAAAATGGTCTTTATTTTTTTTTTCTTAAATTGAAACTTTTTTTTAAATTTTTATTTATTTCGGTATGTGTATGGATGTACTGTCTGCATGCAGGTGTGTGCACCCGTGTCGTGCAATGCCGCGGAGGCCAGAAGAGGGTCTCGGATTCCCCTGGAACTGGAGTTCTCCTGGAATTGGAGTTTCAGACGGTTCTCGGCCGCCATGTGGGTGCTGGGGATCGAACCCGGGTCCTCTGCAAGAGCGGTCGGCGCTCTTAACCACTAGGCCATCTCTCCAGCCCCGCAAAATGGTCTTTAAAAACTGGGGGAGGAGCTGGCAGGATGGTTCAGTGGATAAAGGCACTTGCTGTGCAAGCCTGGCAAACTGAATCCAACTCTCAAAACCCACAGAAAGCTGGAAAGAGAACCAACAAAGTTATCCTCTGGCCTGCACACATCACCATGGCTTGTATACACACACACACACACACACACACACACACACACTGTACATGGGTACACACATACACACACTAATACAATTTATTAAAAAATTGGGGGTCTCTTTGAGACAGGGTCTCCCTGTAGCCCCAGCTGCCCTGAAACTTTCTACACTGGTCTCAATCTCACAGTTATCTACCTAACTCTGCCTCTTGAATGCTTGGATTAAAGGTATGCGCAAAACACAAATTTTTCAAAGGTAGGAAATTAAAGACTTGCCCTAGCTAGCTTCAAAACTTACTGACTGGGCTGGAAATGTAGCTCAGTGACACAGTGCGTGCCTTGCATGTAAGAGGCTCTAGCTTCAGTCCCTAGCACCAAACTCACAAAAGACTTGGAGATAATGCAGGGTTTCTGGACCTGGGGATGGAGAATTCTTCCCTGTTGGGTTGTCTTGTGGCCTTGACCCAGGAGACATGACTCCTACCCCATTTGTGACTACCCAAAGTGTGTCCAATACAGCCAATGTTACAAAATTATCCCAGATTGAAAACTATAAAGCTACAGTAATCAGTATAAAACATCACAGGCAGAAAGACAGAAACCACAACTAAACAAGATCCATTGTGAAGAAGTTAGAAATAGACTAAAACAGTTTGGTATGAGAAAAAAATGGTCCATAAGGAAGCAAAAGCACTGAATGTATTAGACAAAGACATTTGTTTGTTTGTTTGTTTGTTATTGGAGGCAGGGTCTCTCTGTAGCTCCAGCTAGCCTGGAACTCAGTCTCACAGAGACCTGTCTGCCTCTGCCTCCCAAGTGCTGGGATTAAAGGCATGTATCATTACAACTGGCCTAGACAAAAACTTTAACAGTCTTAAAAAGGTTCAAAGGGATAAAGAACATGACAAAGAACACAATGAATCATGAAAATAATGTAGGAGGGCTGGAGAGATTGCTCAGTGGTTAAGAGCATAGACTACTCTTGCAGAGGACCCGGGTTCAATTCCCAGCACCCACATGTCAACAAGAACCATCTTTAAGCCAGGCATAGTGGTGTATGCCTTTAATCCCAGCACTCCGGAGGCAGAGGCAGGAGGATCTTTGTGAGTTCAAGGCCAGCCTGGTCTACAGAGTGACTTCCAGGACAGCTGGGGCTATAGGGAGACCCTGTCTCAAAAAAAAATGTAGGAACAAAATGAAAATAGCATTAAAGAGACAAATTATAAGAAGTAACTAACAAATTCTGGAACTGAAAAGTACAATGACTGAACTAGAAAATCCAGCAGAGGGTTCAGTTCAGCAGGACATCTGAGCGAGCAGAAGAAAGATCAAAGAATAGAGATAAGGCAAGCAAAATTTCTGAGGATCAAAAAGGAAAAAACTGAGTGAACAAGATACAAGGGACGCAGAGGACACCACTGTGTGATCAACATCCACAGTAACAAGAGTACTAAGAGGACACCATTGCGTGACCAACTTCCACAGCATGAAAGTAACAAGAGTACTAAGAGAAAGGGACAGGGACTTGTAAAGGACACCAGTGAGTGACCAACTTCCATAGCACGACAGTAACAAGAGTACTAAGAGAACACCACTGAGTGACCTACGTCCACAGCATGACAGTAACAAGAGAGTACTAAGAGAAAGGGACAGGGACTTGTGAAAATATCAGGGAACTTCCCAGATTCTATATCAGACACGAAGCTTCAAAAACAAGGAGCTCTAACTCACAGAAGAACAAAGTCAGAGACTTGTATGACAACATAACCCTGGATAAATCCTGAAAGACAAGGAATCCTGAGCAGGAAGAGAGAAGTGAAGCACCACACACAAGTGAAGCACCACACACAATGGATTTTCATTTAGATTAGCAAATGCTATTTTGGCAGAAGTCCAGTGCCCAGAAAATACCGGAATGATATCTTTAAAAGTTAAAATGAGGGGCTGGAGATATGGCTCAGCAGTTAAGAGCACTGACTGCTCTTTTGGAGGACCTGGGTTTGATTCCCAGCACCCACATGGCGGCTAAGAACAGTCTTTAACTCTAGTTCCAGGGGAATCTGATGCCCTCTTCTGACCTCCATGGCATTGCACCACACAGGTGCGCCAACCTACATGCAGACAGTATACTCATACACATAAAAAAAAGAAGCAGACAAAACATTCATACAAGTAAAAATAAATCAGAAAAAAATTAATATAAAAAAATAAATAAAAGTTAAAATTAATAGAACTGTTAGCCAAGAATTCTGCGTCTGAGAAACAGTAGTACTTCAGAAATGATGGAATTTTTTTGTTGTTGTTGTTTTGTTTTGTTTTGTTTTGTTTTTTGAGACAGGGTCTCCCTTTTAGTACCAGCTGTCCTGGAGCTCAGTCTGTAAACCAGGCTGGCCTTGGACTCACAGAAATCCGCCTACTTCCACCTTCCAAGTGCTGGGATTAAAGGCATGTGCCACCACACCCGGATGGAATTTTTTAAATTAAGACTTTCCAACCAGGCATGGTGATGCATTCCTTTAGCTCCAGAGACAGGGAGATCTCTGTGACATCATGGCCAGCTTGTTCTACATAGCATGTTCCAGGCCAGCCTTGGCTACAGGAGATCTTATCTAAAACAAAACAAAACAAAAAGTCTTCCCAAGATAAACAGAAGCTAAGGAGTTCATTGCTCCGAGGGAAATGTTCTACAACATACAAAGTTGTGTGAAAAATAAAAAGACCTCCAGGACAGGTGTCTACATAGACAAAGATGTAAGTAAAGCAGGTAGGATTACGGCAGTTTGCTTTATAACTCTACTTTTTGTTTTCTTTGTTTTTTTTTTTTTTTTGGTCTTTTCGAGACAGGGTCTCCCTGTAGCCCCAGCTGTCCTAGAACTTCACTATGTAGACCAGGCTGGCCTTGAACTCACAAAGATCTGCCTGCCTCTTCCTCCTGAGTGTTTTCTACATCATTTAAAAGACAAGTGCAGTACTCAGGAGGCAGAGGCAGGTGGATCTCTGAGTTCAAGGCCAGCCTGATCTACATACCAAGCTCCAGGCCAGCTGGTACTAAAGGGAGACCCTGTCTCAAAAAGATCAAAAAAAAAAGACTCAGATTGGGCCCTGACCCGCAGGTCCACTGGGATCATTTCGCTAAATGGACACTCACCCTCGGGTACGGCGTTTATACGCACAGCCCCGTCGATAAGATTCCTTGAGCTGCTGCAAGGCAGCGGAGGGCAGGCATCTGAAGGAGGAGAGGNCTCTCTCTCTCTCTCTCTCTCTCTCTCTCTCTCTCTCTCTCTCTCTGTCAACACCCCAAACATGGGACCCTCACATTCAAAGGGGGCTCCCCAGGCACTTGCCCCCCCTTGACTGTGTCCTCAGCTCTCTGAAAGCTCTTCGTCTTCCCAAGGATATTAACCCTAAGCTCCTTAAGAGACTTTTGTTAACTGGGCCATAATATCAATTAGAAAATATTTCTGGCCTGAGCCAGCTGTGCTAGATCTCAACACTCTCAAAGCCTCCAGAGACTTCTGCAGCACACCAGAGAAGTCCAAGTGCCAGCAGGTCCAGGCCTACTGTTCCCTCCACTGCGCTTCCCACGTGGCTCCAGGACCTGGACACCTGCCTGTTGTGCCAAGCAACCAGACCCCAAGAGCCTGCAAACATACACACACACACACACACACACACACACACAAACCTAACTCACTTAACTCTTGGTCCAGTACCCACTGAGTACTGGCCACCATTGGCCCAAATATGAGACCTTTTGACATTTGAATTTTAACCAACCTAGGAACATCCCAGCAAAATGGAGATGGCAGAGTGGTCCCCCCTCCCCTCCCTTCTTCGGCTCCACCTGCAGTTTCCTCCCCTATGGAGTCTGCCCTGGGTGGCATCTCCTGATAGCTTTCTGACTGCCCCTCTGTCAGGGCAAAACCTGCTCCTGGGTGCCCTTCCCTTCAGAAAAAGAACTCTCCCTTGCCGGGCGTGGTGGTGCACGCCTTTAATCCTAGCACTTGGGAGGCAGAGGCAGACGGATCTTTTTGAGTTCAAGGCCAGCCTGGTCTACAGAGTGAGTTCCAGGACAGCTGGGGCTACAGGGAGACCCTGACTCGAAAAGACCAAAACGAAAAAGAACTCTCCCTGGGGTCCTGCCCGCATCTCCCATATTGGCGTGCTCCTCCCCTCTGAGCTGGGCGGATTTGGTCAAGAAACAAACACTGCTTATCTAAGCTTCCCCAGTTGTGACTTTGTCTGCTCTGTGAGGCTTACCTACAAATTTCCACCTCTGTATCTCTAAGCAGACAGCGTAACCATCAAGGAGACTCTGCCCTAACGGAGGACCGGCTTCGACTCCCAGCCCCTCCACTTCGTTGTTTTTTCTCTATCCTTTAAAATTTTAATTCTGTCTCTTGCCTTCATTTCACTCAGCTGCTCACTGACCTTTAAAGAAATGTTTTAGTTTTTTCCACTCATTACAAATTTATTTCGAGAGTTTCTGTCTCCTAAGGAACCTGTGTTCTCCACAGGTCAGATTCCAGACTAGTGGGCCATCACTGTCACCCCCACAAAACTTATTGTAAACCTCGAATCTAAGTTTTTCCTCTCCATCTACTGCCTACTCTAACCCCAAACCAAAAAAATCTTTCTTTTCTAAAACCCTACACAACTCCTCTGTGTAACCAGTAACCCCAACAGGAAAGTATAATTAATAATAATAACAATAATAATAACTTATAACCTTATTACATCAGAGACAGGTGAGATCTGCGCCATGCTAGGACAGTGCACTTCCATACCAACCTGAGATCTGCACCTTGCTAGAAAAATACCACTTCTAGCCAGGCATGGTGGCACATGCCTTTAATCCCAGCACTTGGAAGGGAGAGGCAGGTAGAGCTCTGTGACTTCAAGGTCAATGTGGTCTACATAGTAAGTTCTAGGATAGCTGGGGCTACAAGGAGACCCTGTCTCAAAAAAGAAAAAAAAAAAAGAAAAATAGCACTTCTATACCAGCCTGTCAAGATCCTTGAACTCATGGTTAATGTCCCTCACAGGACCTACTGTTACGATTGTCCTGGCTCTCGTTCTGGGGCCCTGCATACAAAAACTTTTTTCCAATCTCTTACAACAGAGAGTACAGGCCCTCACCTCCTCCAGCAGGGACCCTGGACAGTGATCCTCCCATGGATGATGCCTTTGCTGGGCCCCTGTTGTACTGGAAATTCTGTCCACTGGGGCACCATGCCTCTTATAGCATTTCCAAAACCAAATCCAACAGCTCACTCCTACAAGATTTAACCACTTTCTTCTTTCAGTTGTAGAGGGAGAAACTGCATACCTAAGACTGACCACTGCCAATCCAGACCAAACACTGGTCATTGAGAGTGGCTAAGACAGAGACCAGATCCTGATATACCAGCCTGAACCCCCCCCCAATTATGCCCCCTATCGGCAGGAAGCAGTTAAAGAACGAATATGGTGCCCTTAATCTGTTATAACCAAAGGACTGGACTGTTAGGCCTAGTTCTCTCCAAGACCTAGAATTCATGGCCACAC